>JABFPT010000432.1:0-14748 GCA_022817245.1 Nixonia krombeini | reverse complement strand
CGAAACGGACGTTCCACACCCCCCTCCTCCCCATCGCCCAACGTGCATTCTCATTTCCGCGAAAACGGCGTTTTCGCGCCTTGCCATCTCTTGATGCGGCGGTGGCGGCGGTTGGGCAAAAGGTGTTCGCCGCTATTTGCGGCTCGGTGAAATGCACGGGGTGGGCCGAAATAACGAAAATAATACAGCCCGGAGGTAGCGCGTCCACGATAATGTCAAGATTAATTCCTCGCGCGTCCTGCCCCCAACGTCGAGCAGCATCGCATAATTATGAACGCGCGGCGTCGCGTAAGCTACAGCGAGGCCAATTGGCAATTACGATCGGGCCAACTTAATCGTCCACTTTTCCCGGACACCATCAATTTTTCGGTCGAATGCGCGCAAAACGGGGAGGATGATATTTATTTAAATGGCGTGTCAGCCGGCACCGTTACTTTCGTGTATTAAAATTAAAATTAATCAATAACCACGGTTTTATCAATGAGCGCGAACGCGCTGCTTTGGAAATCGTTGTTCGTTTTAATGACATCGTGCGCAAACCTATTATTAATCGCGTTTTCACTGTCGCGGTTAATGTCATTTTTGTAAATTATTCATAGAATACAAGTGGACATCGATTTATAAAATGGAACGTTGCGTGAACGTCCAGTTAAAGGGACAGAGAATGACTGACTTTCATTCCACGAGCAATCAAAGCACACGTTGGTTAAAATTCAAGAAGATTCATTTAAAATTTGATATATTATGATAATTCGATGCGTCAACACGTCTAGCAGTGTTTCGTCACGGTAGCAAATAACTATCGCAGTCTGAGTGAATTTGCTCGTTGAAATAACCATAGCCGACGGTTTCATAAAGCAGGGGGAATTTTTCTCGTGGCAATTTCTCGGCGAGTGTAATTTGAATGTCATCTTGATACGGATTTCGGTGCGATGTCGCGGCCCTCGCAGATTTACGATGAGCGCCGGATTTAGAGAGGAGGAGACGGTAGGAAAACTAATTGCGGTAAAACTGTCGCTGGATGTAAAGTGGCGGCGGCAAAAAGTAGGGGAATGCAAAAGAATCGAGCCAAGGGTGAGGGAAAAGGGAGATGGGAAGATGGCGAAAGGGGGAGAGCGGAGGCAGCAATGGAGGAGACGGTACGGGGTTGGTCGACGAGGTGGGATAACGAGGGGTGAGAGAGCGAGGGAAAGGTGACGAGGGGAGAAGTTGCGAAGAGACATGGCGGTGGGTGGGAGGGGAAGGGGTGGTGGCAAAGAAACGCAACCCTCGTTCGAGAAAAGGAAGAATAAAAAATCGCGAGGAGAATATTTCATTGAGAGATCGCGGCGTGGCGGAAGTGGCGTTGGCGGTGGTTTCGGTTTAAGCAGGAGGTGAATGCATTCGAGTTATTTCGAGAGCGACCCAGATCCCTCGCCGCGTTCCCTTGGATCGAAGTTTAGTCTGTTGCGGGCAATTAACGGACAACACGCCGATGACTATTGCGCGCTTCTGCCGTGTTTCACCTTCGCCAAAATTCCCCCTCCAACCCATCCATTTTAGTTCAAATCGAAAGCGCAAAATTTACGAGAGACAATCGAACGTGGGGACTTTCACGTGCCGCTAAACAGTTCGCCTGTTATCAATTAGCCGGACTAGCCCCGCTCGAGGACCGAATAACGATCGTGCGACCGTCTCGTCCGGCCCCGAATCGTAATTTATGAAACAAACTCGCTGTTTAACCGCTCGGCAAATATATCATTAACGCGGGAATTATTGCCGGCGTTATTTTCATTGATATGTCAATACCGGAGGCGCATAATTTCGCGCGGAAATTGTGGCCGTGGTGTCGAGCCGTTGCAGTCGCGGGAATTAAGGTCCCGAAATTACACGGTCGGTGATTCATGCCGCCTCGAACGTGTTAATTATTGTTTAATGCAACTCTAATAACTGTTTACCGGCCGGCTGACTCTTACAATTATTAAAGCACACGGAGCGTTTTGATAAAACTGTGTGATTTGTCGGCCCGGTAACGAGAAATAAAAAATCGCCGGATGATCGAGTGCCGGGCATAAATCGCGTTGCGTGCACCATTGTGGAAGCATTGATTATTAATTTCCATTTCGCGGCGAATTAACTCGACATTTTCACCGTCGATGCGTCGAATCGAGATCGCGCCGGGAGATTTATGCGACGGGCCGCGAGAAACCTGCAACAGGAGAAAAAGGAGCAGGGCCTACGTGGCACGATCGTCGGTCGAGACGAGAAATCGTCGAACTGTAATAAGTAACGCGAAATCTTTGACAGGCCGGCTTTGCTGGCGGGAATGATGTTTTACAGCCCGGCAACGCGATATAAATTCATCCTTCGCGCACGACAGATGAACGGGCTTGTTCCTTTCGTTCTCGCTTCTCCGTGCCACCCCCCTCTCTCGCTCTCTTTCGATGTTCCAGCTGTTTTTAATATCACCGAAAATACGAGTAGCGAGCGTCGTACGTTCGCTAAAACAGCCAAGCGTGCTAAGGTTGACGAACCTCCAGGGAAAGTAGCTGCGATAACGAACCGCTTTTCAAAACGGAGAAAGACCGTTACACGTCTAGGTAACATCCTCCCACCGATCGTCGTAATGTATTCAAGCAATTTACTAATGACCCATACTGCTCAATCATTCATCGACTTGTCGCCGTATAATGCACTTATATCATTTAACCGATATCTCTTTCGATAAGCGCATTATTAATCAATCGATAAACTCTCCATTTCATGATACGTTAAGTAACGCGTTTTATACGGTTTAGTAGGTTACGGGAGAAACTTCGGGATGTCGGTGATAGAAAATGTCCGACCGTTTCTTGTCATTTTAAAAGTGGTAGGGGTGTTTTCCTACGGATGGTCTAAAGATCGAATTGTGAAAGGGCCGTGGTACGATCGTGCTCGCATCTTGCTCTTAATAATGCTCATTCCGTTGTCACTCTCAAGACAGCTTTACATTTTAATAACTGTCGACGGTTCGAAAATAATGTCGTTCGAAACAATGGAGAACATATTGTTGCTCACTGATTATGTGGCTATTTATATAGGTTTTACATTTAATATAGTAAATGCTGTATTCAAACACGAGGAGTATTGCAAGGTAAACAACATTTTTGAAAAATTTTATAATGAAATGAAGAACTAAATTTTAATTGAAATGGTACTTTTGTAATAATGTTAACTTAAGTGAACAGTATATTACCCCTTTTCGACGTTATCCAAAACGCTTTTTTACTTCTTTTAAAACCCAGTTACATTTTCACTTCACAAAATTTAGATTCGTTAAATACATTCATATAATAATTGGTTAAATAATAAAGATAATTAACGAAATCATTAAAAATACGAAAGCAAATAACGATGCAGAGCTAGAAACGATGGAAACAAACGTAAATATCCTTAAGTGTACTACATTTAACCCTGTTTTAGTTCTTTCAACTGTTACAATCCTACGACGAGGAAGTCAAATCGCTCGGTCACCATTACAAAATGAAAGTGCGTGTGGTGTGGGTAACAGTCTCAGTACTAATTTCAATAGCGGTAGCTACTTTCCTCCACACGGCCATATTCTACAGCTCATTCGTTAGCTGGAGGACCGAACACACCTGGATTGCCAGCTTCAACATCCTGGCGACTCTGCCCTGTGCGCTGAACGTCTGCCTCCTGTACGAGCGATTCCGTCACAAGAGAGAGGAACTGCAATCATATTTCTCCTGGATCGACCTGGACATCGCGGTCGACCGCTCGATCCCGATCGCTCGGCTCATACGGTTGCACACAATTCTTCACGAAGCGTCGCTCATAACGAGCCGATTGTTCGGCATTCCGCACTGTGCCACGGCCCTGCACGCGTACACGTACGCCCTCATCAGCGTCAACAATCTCACAAGACGCTCACGCGCCTACCGCTACTACGCCAAACTCTCGATTACTGTACTGACGATCGCGCCGACGTTTATCTTTTGCTGGATATGCGACATGACGTGCGAACAGGTGTTAATTACGGATTTAATTAATAAACATGATTTATATGCGATCGAGCGGAAATCGGCGAACGGAAAATCCAGATATGTAAAAGCGAGTGGAATCGAACGCGAGATTACGTTTTTGCCCGCCGTTTTGCACACTGTCCCGATTGTACTGGGAGATAAATGTTGGAACAAAAAAATACATAAAAATAGACGGAATAACGAGTACGGATTTAATCACTCGTAAATCGTTTATTATTCATTACACGGTCTGTCTTTATTTCAGGCGAATGATTCGTCGGTAATCGTAGCGCCCAACACGCATTTAGCCAATACCGACCAGCTCCAGGTAATTACATTGTCGCCGGTTTGATTGCGATTGCCTATTAAAAAGCTGTATGAGAAAAGCGATTTAATAGTCGTACGTTTACTAGCTACGCCTACGGTACGCCTTCTACAGGGACAATTACGCGGTATCGTTCAACGCCGAAGACTTCTTCGAGCTCAACTTGGGGTCTTTCGTTATCGTGAGTATGATAAATATAACACTCTCCATCTACTGGAAATAATGCTTGTCGACTGGTATCCGTTTTTATCGTCGGTTATCAATGTGTATGTTTCAGATGCTGATGAACATGATGTTTTTCTTATCGATGTACTACGGAACATCGTCAGTGGAGGATTAAAAAATGCGCTAAGTTCGAGAAACGTCGAAAGAGAGGATAAGAAAGAGAAGGGAGAGGGTGGGTGAGTAACGGTGAAAAGAAGAGAGTAAGAGGGAGATGTTAGTAAGATGCAAGTGTTGACGAAAAAAAGAGTATTTCGCGAGCGCATCGGCCCTCGGCGGCTGTGGTTGCGCAATACCGAGCTCGTGAGACTCGTTGCGTATGTGCGTACGTAGTTGCAGCAAGCCCACCCAGCGAACGCGCGAGCGACGACGGCACCGCGGCACAACGGCTCGCTAGCAGTGACGTTCGAAGGTAAGCTATGTGAAATTACGTGGGAGTGGGTGAGTCATAGGCGGCCAGAAATACAGCCTTCCTCGCGTCCGCGACAATCTCTAGTGCACTCGTCGTCCCCGTAGCCGCTGCGTCTGCGACGTTTCCGCCTACGTGGCCGTGTGCGCGCGCTCTCCTTTCCTGCACACTCACCTGCTCTTCCTTGGCTGTCGCATCGCCTTCAGCGGCGGCAGCCTCCGGCGACCGGCGCGACGACGCTGCTACAGGAGCGTGCCGCGAATCCAGCCGAGTTCTCCTGAGATCTGGTCACATCAACGCAACATTATTCCGTCATCGACACTCACACCTGTGAAGTCTGCAAAAAGAGAAAGTAGTATTCATAAAATTGAGGATACGAGTGAAGAGAAGATGAAACCGAACATTGGTAGGGTGCTAATCATTGTGGCTGCTAATTGTGATCAGTTTCTGATCAGACAACCTATGTGGAACTCAAATGTATACTATAATAGAATATTAATATTAGGTCTGAATAGGTAACCCTAGTGCAATAACCAAGTATCCATGTTGTTGAAGCAAAGTCGATGATATGGCTCTTTAAAAAAACGTAATGTTCTTACCTTCTCAAGTAAAAATTTGTGTAAGGCTTTACGAGAACAGCGGTTACGATGCTAGATATTTGTGATCAGGTGCTCGGCACGTAATAACCTTGTAACCAGTTAGGTATATATATGCTTGTTTCATGAGAGTCTCTTTACAACTAAAAAATAATTACCATAATCTGTACCCTATTTTGACTTTTCCCGATGTATAAATACACAATTTAATGTTATTTACTTTGTTATTTTTCAACTCATTTAAAGTAATTTATAACAATAAAAAAGGAAAACGTAAATTAATTGAAATTAAACGGTATGGTACTAAATTATAGTCACTTAATGCGAAAGCCAGCAACGGATTTAAGCCCGAAAGAAAAGTTGGCAGGCTAAAATCGAGCGCGCAGGTTTCGTGCAATCGCGGCAAACAAGAACGCATTGTCGCCGCATCTAATTGACCGGACGAGCGGCGACCGATCTTATTTCTTCGGGAAAGAAACCGCCCGTGTCTCTCCAGGGCCAAGTGGCGGTAACAAGCGCGCGGCGACGTATCCGAAAGTGAGTAATGCTAAAGTTCAGCGGGCGAAACTCTTGGCGGCATCGAAAGGCCTCGCCGACCGAAGACACGTAACGTTGCGCAAAACGGCGAGTGACAAAAGTCGCAATTCGCGAGTCACAGCCGTTTCGCCATCCTCCCTCGCCCGTCGCCGCCGGGTCGCGACCCCTTTTCCTCTGGAAGGGGAGAAGAGGAGAAGTGCGCACTCGCTTCTCGATTATCCTCTGTGGGCCCGTCGTCGAGCGTCGGACCGCCCGAGATAATTCACGCGCGCGCGTTCGAGATGACTCACGGACGAGTGACATCACAACGGCAACGGCGTCGAATCGACTGCAGGTCACGGCATTCAACCCCCGGACGAGAGCCATGAAAGTCGCCGAGGCGGTAATCCCGCGCGAGCGTGCCACGCAATCGGGACCTAATTCGTATCATTGCGCGAGACGCGGCGCAGAAAAGGCGCGATGAGTAGCGCTGCCCGAAGCGGAGCTGTGAAGTGTGCCGTCATTATCGCTCCTTTCGCGTACCCGTCGTTAGACCGATGCGGTACGCTGAGGCGATCAAATTGTCACCGGTGCTCGAGCTAAACTCGCGCGCGCCACCTCGTCCACGTTTTCTCGCACCGATTGATTTACGGAGAGACCGTGTGGCGCAATTAAGCCGCCGCGCCGCTGACTAAATCGGCATTGAAATGTCGTTGACGGCCAATTATCGTGGCCCCTTGCGAAACGTTAAAAACTGTTCGTCGCCCGATACGCCCGGTTTCACCTGCGAACACTAGCTGGGTAAATGGTAGCGAACTTCGAACAATCGGCGAACAGCATTTTTCGTAATTCGCTTGTCAATCGCATGTTTCGCGACTCGCAACCATGTTCATATTTCGTCAGCGATCACATCAAATTTCCGGCCATCCTGCCGCAGCTGCATCTCCATCAAGCGGCACTAGGAAGAGAGCGCGGATCGGCAACGCGGGCTTTTTCGAGACTCACTTTTAGCCACGAGCCGGGATTTTTATTAGGAGGACCATAAGTAACGGTGAAATGGGGCGCTCGACTGACAAAGTGGAACCGTCGACCGAGCGGAGCAAGTGTAACGACGAGGGAGAACTAACTCTAGGGAAAAAACCGAAGATCGATTAGGGACGAAATTGGAATCCAGTTCATGCCGTAAGAACAAGATATGCGGCCAACGCAAGCTGCGAATCTTGAAGGAAACGACGACCAACCATTGCAGTAACAATAATAACGAATGTAACGCGTCGGCTTGACGAAATAGGCGCCCCAGGACGAATGGAAAGCTTGCGGGCGCGATTCTCCAAATGTATTAGTGCAGTCATCAAATTCAGTTTGCTCGCTCGATCTCGCCGAGTGATGCATCTTGGCTGCAGTGTAAATCTGCGCGCGCGCGCGTATCCCAGAGCCGATTAATTATCCGTGGCGTGCATTAGCGCGCGGTAGCTGCGCGCAGTTTTCACGTGCCTCGGATAAATAACGACCTCTTAATTAAAACACGCACGACCGGCCATCTGTCGGCGGCGAGAGGGAGGAGGCGCTTATGCGGCCGATTCGTGCGGACTTTTCTCCTCCGTCACAAAAATAAAGCCCTGATTTACAGCCGACGCGCCGCGGCCGAGCGGCATGCCACGCGACGCGGACAAATTGCCGCCGTGCGTTTTCTCCGCGTTATCACATGAATTATCGGCCCAATGTATACATTCTTTAATGCTCGTGCGCGCGGGTTCGCGTTTTCGCTCCCGAAACGCGAGTTAAGGAGGACGCAGTGGACACTTTTTACGCGTCTCGCGGCTTGACCAAAGAATTCGATTGTGCACGACTTGGTTTGATCGATGTGTCACGTGACCAGGAAGAACGATTCTCGCGAAGACGATCATCGTTAGTTTCTATGAAGACAGCGCTTTGTGTTGGCGATCGCGCGGCCATCAAGAACCCGATCGCCCAAGTCGACGTAATTCGTGACTGGCGATCCGGTTTCTGTGATTACCGCCGATTCGATCGTTTTCGTCGCGCACGCAGAGTTAATTTAAAGCAAATTCACGTCAATCTCGCTCGTGTGCAAAGATACGATCTGGCAGCATGAAAAGTGTACCACAGTACGTTGCTGTGGACATAAACGTAAATCCAACGAAATTTTGAAGATTAAAAATAAGAAAATGGGATAATGAACATAATGTAGGAACTAATGTAGGTTACAATTATGTAATCAAACTTTCAATAAAAAAATGAAAATTTGTAATGCGCAGACTTAAAAAAAATAATAACAGGAGGATTTTATTTGCACTTGTGGTGTCTTATCGAACACTTTAATCTTATGTGAATTTTAAGAAAAGACAATAAGTGAAGCCTTGTGAACTGTTTATGTGAGGTTTACCTGACGCGATTGTTTGTTTTGGTTGGAGAAGTTTGTTTTGGAAACACATATTAGAGTGGCCCACGTAATTGTATACAGAATCAGGTACCGAGCCATCGCGCCGAAAATTCGTCATTAACGTGCATTATTTTCTTTTAACTAAATGTATAATAATATAATAAATAAATAATTGGTGCACTTATTAAGTTTTGCTGATCATTTTGTGGGACCCAGTGAGTTTCCTATATGTATGTATCCAAAATTTGACATTTGCAAAGGAACAAATGTAACCTCCAAATGGTAACCTATGAATGTCGAAAAGTAAGCAATACTGATTCTTTGAATCGAATGTCGCGTTCGCGATAATAAACAATAATAAACACTGCACTATAGTAAATCAAATGTAACTTTCAGGTACAGCTTTTGAGCTCTGCGACATGAAAACTCGAGGGTTGGACATTTTTATTGCACCGGTTGTGTCCCACGGAAAACCTTACTCTTATATGAATTTTAATGAAAAACAACTAGTGAAGCCTTAGGAACTATTTATGTATTCCATACATTTTGCAGTCTTTTTATCCTACTGAAAAAACGCATAATACTTTGTTTTGTACATGATAAAGTTTATATATGATAAAGTAGATGCATTAATTTTGAACTTTTAATGAAACGGCAAGTGGAATAATCCCGTTCAATTAGAAAACGCATTTTTCTCGGTAATTTTATCCTCGGTTGTGTCTAGATCTATCTTCTGGACCGCGGCTGTCGGCGTGCTTCTGACGGTGTGGGTGTAAGTTTAATAATCTGGTTCGCTTGACAGCGTCCAACAGGTGCGTTGAGGAGCCGCTGTTCCGCCCTCTAATCATCAAGCGCGCGCATTTTAGATAAGTTAAGAGACGTGGCGAAAAACACACGTTGCCGCGATGGTGGTCACGTTTTTGTCGTAAGCGACATTTTTAGTGCTAACGATCGTAATTTCGGTACTCGCAACTCACATTTTCCTTGACGCAATTACCATTTTAGTTGCCAGCACCGAAGTGAGACGTTTTGTATCCACAACTTACACTTATGCTTGGCTTCGGGGACAACTAGAGAAAATTTGTAGTCGTCGCCGATGCGTAATAAAATAAATGTTTAAATAATCGAGGCACCTGGGTAAATTATTTTAAGATACTTTTTATGTATGAACGTCATGAACATAAAAGTAATAGTCATTTTGTTTGCCATGATCAAAAACTAAATTTATTCTATTTTTCATTCTATTTCCATGTTTCTCGTTTGGCTGAATAACAGAGGAGTTATTAATCAAAACTGGCTGCTATTTTGTTCCTACTATTGTTGCGATTACACACGTTCTATTGATTCCACCTGAAGCAAACGTTAATTGCATAATGAAATACATAGATCTTTATTGTAAAAATTTCAGCATTCTGGAGCTCGACGACAAAATCTTAAAAATTTACCACACCGCATTTCAATGTGACTTTAGCCTGATGCAGCTCGATCTAAAACGAACGGTCAGGGTTAAAATGCACACAAATGACTAAAGAAGATGATCATTTTCGAGATATGCGTTTCCTCGAGGTACGCGTTCAAAGCAGCTCTCGAAGGTTGATTCAATCAAGAAATGGAGGTTGAACAACAAGTTGAGTAGCGGAGCTTGGCCATAAATAACAGCAAAAACTGCGAGAGTGGTCCGCGGTCCCCGATATTCGACATTACTCACCATTGACACTCAACAAACGCAAGTAATAAATAAAGCTGGTGCATTTAGTCACGTGGGCAATAAAGGGCGACGTCCCGACCAATTTGAAAATAATTCAACGCCCGGTTTTACTACTGCTCGGTATTCCTCAGGGTCAAAGCCGCGTGGCCCTTTCGCACAAGATTTGCGGCACTGTTATTTCAACGGCGGAAGAGGCCGAAAAAAGATTAATCGCTCGGCGAAGGGGCGGGGGTGGCGGAGCGCAAGAGAAAACAAGGCGACGAAGGGGAAGAAGAGGCAGCGAACGGGAGAAGAAGAGACAACGAAGGAAACCAGGCAAAAAGCGGGGTAGAGCGAAGGGCAGGTTCAAGGCACCCACAACGAGTGGACGATTCGCTGGAATCCCATCATAAACGACTGACCCGATGTCCGCACCAGTGGCATTTGCGAGCGAACCAAACAACAACACTGCATCCGCTATATACCCCGTATCAGGAACCTCCGTTCGCAGTAAAGCTTCGCAGCGGCGAATTTTATTCTCTTCCCCGTTCTCCCGCTTTTGGCAGCGGCACTCGTGCTTGCCAGCGTTTGTCCATTACGGCGGGCGCGATGATTTAGTGACAATAATCCGAATTGCGAAATCGAGGTAGGAAGCGACTGGGTTGACGGGCTGTTTCTCCACCGGCGCGCTGTTTAACGCGCGCGACCATCCGCGCGCAATTAGGCTCGTTTTTAGTGCTTCGTGTCGTACAGGACGTGCTTCCGAGCCGAGATATGACGGCTCGTATAATTAGCATGGCTCTGGACACGCGGTTGTAAATATCAGACAATCGTGTCTTCTGGAACGTTGGGCGAGACAAAACGCCCAGTTTGTAAGACTCGTTTAAACCGCGATATACCTCGTCGTGAGTAAACAGTTTTCGGGCGATTTTCAAGCGGCATTTCGCTCATCGTGCGACCGCTCTCGTCCAAAATCGCACGTAAATCAAACAGCGATCGAAAGTATGTAAAACATTCTTTTCAGGAGACTTGTCGCGAAATGAAATGAATCGCGGCAAAAATCGTTTCTTAGAAAAATGCGTTTGACCTCGTTACACGCAAGCCTTAAAACATGTTCTCACCGACAGAGGCATCGTACACACCCTCGCAGCCATTATTTGCGCAAGCTGGATCACCGTTGCCGTCATTTACGAAACGACGAACATTAAGGTTGCGCAACGCTTACGTGTAATAAATGATCGCACGCCGCTTGCCAAGTGCGAGATGCGACGATTTGTCGAGTTTCTCTGTCGGTGTTATCGACGCTGCCGAGTATGTTTTCGGCATAATGCGCGACGCCGCGTCGCTCTGGCCAAACGTCGCTGTTGTTTTCCGCGGTCATTCGCGATATACAGCTTTGCCATTTTGGCAAATATTCTGAAGTCGAGGAAGAGACTTCATGTAGCTGTGACTACACCTGTTTTATTAGCGTTGTTAAACCAGTATTCACAATGGCCATTTCTACCTCAAAATTTGATTCATTAGCATTATCTAAAAATGTGCTTACAGTATCAACTGTTAATAAATATTAATTTTCATAAATAGTTTAAAAAACAAGAACGTTCTTTAACACGTTCATGCCGGCGCCAATTTTCATGTTCTTCGCTGTGAGGCGGCGCTCGAATTCATGCTACGCTTCATCTGGCGGCGCGAGATTGTTGCCTGTTTAACTTTCTTACATAACTAAAAATATAATCCTACAATATTTGGCGATGCGTAGCACCGGTGGTTCACGCCGCACGATGAGATAATCTAGTGCGGGCCACCGGTGGTTCACGCCGCACGATGAGACAATCTAATGCGGGCCACCGGTGGTTCAAGCCGCACGATGAGACAATCTAGTGTGGGCCGCCGGTGGTACGCGCCGCCCGATGAGACAGTCTAGTGCGAGCCACCGGTGGTACGCGCCGGCGTGAAAATGTTAATGTGAAATTATTAAAAACCTTTAGGTAAATGTTAAATGCGTCTTGAACAATGTTTACTTAAATTTGACCTTACTTTCTTAACTGATTAACTAATCTTAATTAACTCAACTTAACTGATCTTTTATTTGTGTAAATCATATTAAAAGCTGACGAAGTTCCGGATCTCGTATTTTCAAAAGCGTCGATGAGTCGAATTTGAAAACTAGTAAAAAGTTGAAGGAGACAGAGCGGTTGGAAGCGTGTCAGACAAGAGCTTGCGAGGGATTAGCGGGCGAAGTGAATAAAGTGACTTCCGGTGTCAGAAACGAAATCGAAATTAAATGAGAGCTGCGCGAAGCGGAGAGTAGATCGTTATCACGTGACAGGAAGAATGCACGTGTATCTCAGCCAGCTTACGTGGGCAGGACCATGAATAAATCAGTTCGCTCGGCGGCCCTGGTTGAAATTGAAGTCCGTCAAAGTTAAGTTCTTGGCCAGAAATCCAGACATTTGTATAAAATTCTGTCATTTCACCGAAAATCTCACCAAATCTGACCAGAAACTGTACAGAAACTGTATCTTGGCCAAATTACTGACAGAAATGTAAAGCTTTTTTTATTTCCTGACCAGTTCCACGTACAAAAATTGGTCAGTATTTGATTAATTACGAATACAAAAAATTATACGCTTCATATGCTTTTTATTGTTATTTTTTAATTAAATGACTAAATATAATGTTCATTTAATGTTCATTCAATATAACAATGTGAAAATTGATTTGAAAGAAATGTGTGCAAATAAATTAAATTATTCTTATATTAGCTGAATCACTATTAAAGAAATAAGAATATTTTTGTTATTTTGCATAAATAAACAAGAATGCATGCATATTTTTAAATTGTATGTCTGTATTATTATCTTGTTTGACACTACAACTCATCTTTTAAGTGTTTTTAATTTTACAAATAAGTTTCATAAGATAATTTGGTGAAGATTTCTGAACAATTTCATTCAAATGACAGCAGTAGTGAGATTTCTTGACAAGAACTTTCATATAAATGTTAGGATTCCTGGCCAAGACATGAACTTTGATGGACTTCAATTTCTATCAGGGGTATCGATCGTTGATATTTCACGTACGCGGAACGCTCGTATACCTTGTTGTGAGAAGCAAACTCATTTCTAACAGCACAGGATATGAGAAAGAATCGGAACACTGTGGCAAAAAGCCAATTCGACTCGGTTGAATAAAATCATCACGAAATCAGTTGTTAAGCGCGGTTGTAATGTACGATCGAGGTTGGCCATTCTAACGAGCACAGACGAGTTGCAACGGGGACGAAATTCCCGAAGGTTAATTTCTGCGCTTGGTGGGACGCTACAGAAGAAATGAGAAGAGTCGATTGAGGAGCAACGCGGGTAATAAAGGAGAGACAGAGATCAGAGGAATTCAGGTCCATTTTGTATTTCGGTTTGTCGCATACGACGCCCGCGGGGTCTCGCACAGTCCCCCGTGTGCAGCATGTCCACGTGTGTGGTCCGCGTTCGAGCACGTGTCGACGCAGCGCAGCAGCACCCATCTTTTTATCGAGCAAGCGGGAGACGCGTCTCGGGCCTTTTTCGTGGCGAATTCCGAAATCTGCTGGGCCAGGAATCCGGCCAGTTCCGAGCGTAAGAAAACGCGTGCCAATAGCACTCGATGTACGCATGTGTGTGAAGAGATGCGCACATGTATGGGTGCATGCGAGGACGGAATTTTGAAAATCCAACCATTCCCGTACGAGGAACCGATTGTTGACTCGCAAGCGACAATTTCTATGGAACTTTTGAAGCACCTATTTGCTATGCTGTCCTCCCAGAATTCGTGAGTGCGTGAGAGGAATTGAGACAAGGAGACAATCTTTGCAAAATTCCTCAGAAATCTGGACCGACTGAATGTAACTGGCCACACTAGAAATCAATGCGATACAATAAATTACAGAGAGAAATGATTTAAAAAATATTGCTTCATGGTGCGACCAAAATGTGTTTATAAGTTATTTGAAACTGAATAAATGTACAAAAAACATTCTTTATCTAGTTTGCTAAGAAATACCTTGTTAATTCTATAAATGTGCCTTGTTGATTTACTGTTAGTACGTACAAATCGATCCGTCTGCAAGCTACTACTCCGCAAGTGACATTCAAAAGTGGAAAAACTCGTAGAATCCAACAGAATATGAAAAATTTATTGACAAATATATCGTATGTGAAATGAAACCATTAAAAAAGTTTAAATATAATGCTCTGTTGTGAAAACAAAACATTCTTTAAATAGGGAAATGAGAGCCTTGAGAGAAATATAAAGTTCCCACGTTGCTCATAAAATATTTCGTTCAGAAATACTCGTTAAATGTAGTAAAAAAATGTATTTCATGGTTTTGTAATTGCACTTACAAGAAAACAAACTTCTTACGCTTTTACAGTCTAATGTGTCTTTGCAACGAAGAAAACTAGATGTTTGAACTCTGGGATTTACTTTGTTTATAAATTTACGAGTATTATTATTGTCCTTGGACGTAAACAATATTTACACCAATCTAAATATACAATTTTATATTATTATTTTTAGATAGGGTATGTTCATTTAAAAGAATTCCAAAATAATT
>JABFPT010000428.1:11908-24263 GCA_022817245.1 Nixonia krombeini | reverse complement strand
CTTCTTAATTTATAATATGTTTTAACTACAGGATTTAACTAAAAAAGAAGAGGAATATATAAAATCAGAAAAAATAGCACAGCATGAATTCAGTAATACCTGTAAACAGTTAGGTATATTTGGAGAAAGAATCAAGAGGGAATTGGCTGAAAGAATTACGGAGTTACCCGAAATTTATGACAAAATAGCAGAAAAAACTAAATCAATTGAAAATGTTGTTGAATTTTATAGTGCTTTTGTAGAATTTACACTTGGTAGATGTCATAGTGGTGGCTGTGTGCCAATGGTGAAATATGTAATTGGTAAAAAATGACTTTACAGTAATCAGAAATCTAATTTTTTAATTATTACTGAGGAATGTATTATTTTGTTAAAATTGTATTTCTTTGTTAAAATAGATAAAGGAAATACAACAACTTACGAATGGACTTATGGGGAGCCTCCATTATCCATAACAGAGCCAGCACTATGTTTCCATTTTGATGATGAAAGTAGTGACGAAAGAAGAACGAATAATAATGTAAGCTTACTTTGACGAGTTAATATTTGCAAGCAGTACGAAAGTATTTGTCAATTTGCAGATCGATTTTGGTGACAATGACATTGACTTCGGCGGATTAGATGCAAACGATACTGTAAATGTCAATGGAGAAATCAATTTAGATGTAGGAGGTGATATTGATTGGGGTGGTGAAGTAGAACCTGAAGTACCTCAAGGTGAAATAGATTTTAACATTTCTTTGGAAGAATCTGGCATCGTGGTGGAAGATTCTGGGAATGATGGCGGTTTCGCAACTGGGAATGAAGCACTTACGGTTCTTGATAATCCAACAACAAGAAGTGATTTTATTAATCAGTTATTTGAAGTATGATTAAAAGTAACATACATTGATAGTTTAATATATTAAATTATTAAATACTTTATTCAGCATCTTTGGAATTGTTAAACTACACAACACAAGTTTTATAAACTTAACAACATTTTGTATGATGTACTAATATTTTTAAGTTGATATTATTAAGTTCATATTTATCTTACATTTTTTATTATTTATGTTTTATTTTTATTAAATTTCAGTTGGAAGCATTTTTAAAATTACGCCTTTATGAGTACAGAAATGATGACAGCAAAAATTTACTTGGCATGAGTCACATGCAAGAAATATCTCCTATTCTTCAACTCGCCACTTTCGATAGTATGCAAGATATGTTAGACAGAGTTCAAGTTGTTTTGTCTGAAATATCTGATAGCAGAGTGCAACATTTACATAATATTAAACATTCGCCGAGGTGAGATTTTTAATAATATATTGTTTTATATGTAAGGGATTTCATGCATAATATAACTTGTCATTCAAATTAAAGTGATAGTAACTGGATCATCAATATGCTGACATAGTGTTACATAATTAACAGATTATTTCTGTATGTCAAATGAAATAAGAAATTTTTATTTATTGTTTTATTTTAAACAATTATGTATTTTATTCATATCAGATATGTCGATACTTTGACGGATATGCTGAAACAAAAGCTAACACTTGTTGAAAAAATGAAGTCTCTGCAAAAGACAGTTATAGAAAAGCGGGAAAAAACAAAAGAAGAAGCTTTAACTCTTCAACGCGTTCTTAAATTAGTAATACAAAGGACAAAGGAATTGCAGGGTGAGGTGAGTATACAGATTTAACTATTTTACTTTATAGTTAAACTAAAAAAATATATTTGTTAACTTTCACAGATTTTTCGCTTTATAATGAAAATCGTTGTCTTATCAGTATTACAAAATACTTTATATTTCGTTTCAGATCGAGCAAGACATTTCGAGGAAATATAAAAATAGAGTCGTACATTTGACTGGTGGTGTAAATGTTTTGTAATCTTTTTTAAATGAGCTGTATTTTACAAAAAATGATATTAAATATTCGAAACACGTTAATTTGTATTTATGCTCATTTTTTTACGTAATTTATATTCTTTTCAGTAAGACTGACATTCTTTTGCATTTTCGTTTTAATTGAAAAATCTTCGATTTAACCTGTACAACTTGATTGTCGTGCGTATGCAACGTCAAACGACCATGAATAAATTTTGTATCAGTCTCCAAGGCGAAGAAGTGCACATAGCTTTCCTAGTTGGGCAAGGATACCTTCTTAAACATTCAGCAAAGGAACGATCACATTCGCACAATCTTTGGGCACATGATCCGGCACTTCCCCATTTCCCATGCTCAACAGCTGGTCAAACCAAAGAACAAACACTTCATTTTAATAATTTTATAAGTGTAATCATTACTCCATAAATTTATAAGCTACAGAAAAGATCTTAAGTAATCACTTTACTCATTTAGAAGAAAAGTACAGGCCTTATGGTAATTAATTCAACCTTTAATATATGTATTAATACTATGAAAACCAACCACAGATAGGTTTATAGCCATGGTAGCATTTCCAGTAGTACGGCACAAAATATTCTACAAACATTGGACATTCGGTAGCGTCGTAGCACCAATCGTGCATCTTGCAACATCTGCAATGAAATGACTATGTAATGTATGTGACAGATACATAATGTAAATATGTACTACCACTGATGAAACATATACTTGTCAGAAAGAAACGCTTCGCACACAAGTATGTCAACTTCACTGAGGAATCAGTGACTCGTTTTACTTGACGATGCAATAATTACCGATCGATTCCGTCAATAGTATATCCGGATCCCAAAAAACCGCAGTAACAACCGTATCCTTTATACGCTAAAGGATTACAGCCTGTTGCGCAAATAATCATGTTGTACAAATGTGCAACACCTCGTTTCGATCGTTTCAGCCGATGTTCAGTATTAAATAATCTGTAAAATTTTTATTGACTTAAACTGTGAATATAGTAAATATTATATTTAATAGCAACACCAGTGAATTAATATAAAATTATAAATATAGGCGATTGGCGATGCAAGAAGATAAAATTTAATTCTCACATTGGTCTGGTGCCGTTGTAGGACACTGTTTCCGAACCATTGCGATCATCAGGAACTAAAGATCCGCTGTATCCTAAGTAAAGGTTGTCGTTCTCCCATGTCTCTTTGGTTTGTATTATTTCTAAGCTATCGATTTTATTTGGCATATGCATGAAATTCTCATTCTTTACAATTTGGCAGAGTGTTTCTGAAATATATATTTAAATTACAATTAACTTGTGTAATTATAGTGATATTGTTTCGTATTACACTAAAATAAATATTTCATTACATAAATATTACATTACATTATGATGTATATGTATAATGTAATGCGATGTGTTGGCTTTGTCAGTCATAAAGAGTATTAACATTGGCGACTGCTATGATATTAACATACATGAAAATGAGATTTCTCGTTACCAGACGCCAATGTGTTAAGAGTATTGGTATCACAGTGCGATCACAGATGAAGAGAAATGAGGCCAACCTGACTATCGTATGTTGGCCATTCTCGTTTACTATACTTCCACTAATTCCACTATGCAAGGGCAAAGGAGGAGAGCTATTGAAAAATAGTGGAAGTGGTAAACTAAACAGAAAAATAGCTTGCAATTAATTATCATATCTTCTTCGAAGTCTTATTACATTACACTTTAAAACTCATGTGACCCTTTTTTGTTATTGCTATCATATTGTAACTGATTTTATAATCACCAGTGTCAGTGGAAGAATCGCGTTCAGTGTTCAGATTAGATCGTGTTCAGATTAGATATATTTTGAAAGTTTCGACAATATGTATTAACAAATGTTCGCAAAGAAAGTGAATATTCGCCGATTTCTTTTTCCAACAAAAAACTGTAAGGTTGTACTCATTTCTTTCTTTTCTTGTCTTATTTTTTTGTCCTCTTAATAAAAATTGCAGATCATCTGTATATAGTTACGTCTATAGTTTTGAAGTGAAAGTTGTGTATTTTCGACTCGATTATTCCAACAGATGAACAGCGTAACTAAATGTTCGTGTAATGGAGAAACACATACATACTATGCATCTAAAACAAGTACGACGCAAAATGTGATTCATCAATAACAAGATATAGAAACAGAATGACTGCAGATAATTTGCATTAATTAACAATGTTTACTGTAATTAATTAATACAATTACAGATATGTTTCCTAATAACTGTTTTTCTAATTCAAAAGAACTTGTTTACAAAAAGTGGTTGTCAGTTTTTTCTACACATTTTATGTGTACATACAAACGCGCATATTTAATTGAAAATTCTCGCGTGAGAATAATTATCATACATATATTAACTGATACAACATACGTTAATCATGTATCTTAACATTGTTTGTTAATTTTCTACATGACAGTGTACATTATACATAGTTCCATTCACATCATAATTACACGAGCGTTAAGTACTTCACTATTCTGATATGAGCGACAGGCAAACTTTCCAGGCATGAACCCTTTTATCTATAATGCAACGTCAGATTTGTAGTAAGAGATTCAGGCCAAGTATAACACATTTAGCCGAATTAGCGACATTTTTTTTTGTAATTTTTAGCCAATTTTTTTTAATAATTTTTAAACATGTATAAGAATTACATAGTACGTCTATTATTTCAACAACACATTCACGTACTGTCTATATTCTAAGTTCCAACGGCATTTTGCACTGTTTAACGAAAGGATTAATTTCAACTGTACTATTGTTTATTCTACTTTGTAAATAAGACGGGCGATGCAAATATTCTGGAAACGTGTTTGTGGTAATATATACAGTTATACGTCTTAATATTGTATGATACCCTTCTAGGTAATTGTACGTATTCCATTAACTCTATTCACAACAATATTACATAAGCCCTAATTAACTTACCGTTTCGTCTTGAGCAACGAGACGACTGTACTAGCTTCGTAAATATTATAAAAAATATTTCGATTCCATGCAGAACATTGATCTTATGTAGAGGCAAGGTCATGAAAGTATAGCCACTTTCTGTGTCATGCTTGAGATAAAATTGTCTTCCGTAACGAGAGAGTTTCGTTTTCGTTTTATTTTGTAACTCCCTCCGATCTTTTCGCCGTGCTTACATTTCAGTATTGCTTACTGTGAAAATAACCTATTTGCCATTCTAATAGGGTATAAAAAATGTCTACGATTCTATTAAAAGAAACACATTTCGCGGACAGTGTTTCTATAAAAGCTTTTATCCCGTCGTAAACTTTTAATCGTAAACGTTTTCCCTGGAAAATGCTTAGCTTGTTTAAATTCATTGATACGAAAGAGTATAAATCATGAAGAGTAAAGCGCGCAGTGAGAAAACTGATCTTTCGGTGCCCGCTGCAGATGGAGTGTGGGAGTCGTGTTCGATTTGTCGGCGGCGAGAAAGTAATTCGATAATATCAATAAGAGGGAAAAGGATAAGCGGTAGACAGTTTCTCCGCTACGAGTTCGGTGACAAGAGGAAGTGGTAAGTGTATTGTTCGTGTATCGGCGGACAAAGGAACTGTTGCTTTGCCTTCCCCTTCTTTTGACAGTACGAAAAAAATCGCACATTGCGAATCGTTTAATGTTTCGTTTTTGCAAAATATTGTAGTCATGTACGAATTGAAAAATATTCGAAATGAGATACAATTTACAAAAACGGCTGACCTTGACTTAGATAACAGTCTTCTTTGATAACTTCTTTGATAAAGATAATTAATTAGCCCGGTGAGAAGATAATTAATTAGTAGATAAGTGCTCCACTTTATAAACAAATTTACATCCAGTGTGAATCTCCCATATCAATCTCTCTTTCATGGTGTATGAGTCCTGGCCATTGTAAGGCCAATCAAAGATCTAGTTCACTGTATACAACGTAAGTTACAGTGGAAGAGATAACTGTAAAATTTGGTTTCGGTCTGCGCATTCGTGAAGAAATCAAGAAAAGTGGTCGAAAATTGCATTCACGAATTGACATTGTATTTCGGGCGAATACTTTCGATTTAACTTCCAGATTTGACAACTTTCATCGAGCAATGGAAAAACATGTTTTCACAATAACCCATAAACGAATCGCCTCTTTAACATAACAATTATTACAAGGTCATATTTATTAACATATTTGTACCAAGGTTTGTTAATGAAACTAAAATTATGTAGTTGCGTAATGCTGATACATAATGGTAATACGAAGACGTAATAATAATACGATTTTCAAGATCGAGCGTTTATTTCTTCTGAAATTCATGCCGTATGTAAATGGCGTTGGTGAAATCTAGCCATAAAAATGAATTCCATAAAGATTATTAGTTATGGTCTATTATATATTTTTGCAACAGAAGATATAAAATACGTTTTTTACTATGCATTTATGCACGACGAAAAAGCAAGAAAATTGTAAAATATTCCTGTACTACGTTTGTTAAGTATCTGGAAGACTCTTGGTGGAACAAACGTTTTAATTAGAGCCATTCTCACGTAGGAAATAAGCTTTCATATTGTTAACGACTTACATGTCTTTGTAGTCGTATGACCCAGGACAGAAGATAAGTAGAGTAAATCCTATGTAGTTTTGACACAGGATAAATGAACTTCACACCACGTGTGAATCGCAAGTGAATATGTTTGTAACATTGTAGATACACACGTACATTCAACGCTTAATGTAATTTAACATCTTTCCACACATGAAATAGATCAGCAATATCTTCCTAAACAAAGTATACCGTTATCTATATTAATTAACACTCAAGTAAATCGTACATGCATACAAATGTTTGCTTTTCAAAGGACATTTAACCGGTTAATAATATTTCTATGCAACAGGATTAATTTATAATGAAAAGGATTAGCATTTGTAGTTTTCGTGCTTTTACATTTTACGGATTAACTGTTACTTATCCAATATGTAAACTGCGGTACAAAGCTGTTTTATTTCAATGCTTTCAAAAAAGTATAGAGATTGTCCCTATTACAAAAAAGAGTTGCCATTTTCAGTGTACAATAATGGACACTATTTTTTACTGGATTTCTGGTGAAAAGTACAATATCGTTAACGTGATTCCATTAAAAGGATATCTTTTTAAAAATTGTACAATATTCTACGATATATTTGGAAAATGTGTATATACTCATAGGATAAATTGCAATGTTAAAAGTCATGAACGAAAAATATACTAATTATTATTATGTATTTCGAATCACGGTGAGAATTGCGAAAGAAATTGAATACACGGAAAAAAGTATATAATTGTATACAAAAAATGTTGAAAGGTGTGTCTGGACATGGATCGGCTCGCTGGCCAATAATAAGAGTGAAAAATGTAGTAACCGTAACGAATCGGCAAATTTGTCAAATTAACATTTATTTGCATACATCGATATGATAAATAATGCACCGGTCATCTACTGCGTCGAAACGGTGTCATTGAATTTTTGCGCAAACCTGTCAATGCTGGAAGTTGTTTCTTAAACGAAACTTATCACACCTTTTGTTTAATAGTATAATTTTAGTACGCGAACGACGCACGGTTTCAGAGAAATGTTTACATTTGTACTATTTATAATTCTTTTCGACTTCCAAAACGTGTTACGTAAAGCGTTAATCGAGAAACACTTTGCAAAGCGAATTGTATATTGCTACAAATAATAAAAGTTTCAATTCCGTATTTATGTACTCATCTCCAGTCCGACTAATCAATTTGGTTTCGTAACAACAATTATTGAGCTAACGAGTGAATCATGACCTACCAGGGATCATGTCAAAGGCAATAATTACAGAACAGTAACAGTAGCTTAAATCTTAACAATGGACCGAGGTACGATTGTCTGCGTGAATATGCGTATCGAATAAATTGAAGTGAAATATGTTTTCACTTAAACCGTACACAACATAATCTCTCTATTTCCATTGTGTCGCCGTGCATTGTAAATGTTGGATATTACCCCGCAACTTTGCTATCACGTACCTTCGAAGTTGGCGAAAAGTGTTGCCATGAATAGCACCGTCAATGCGCACGAAGCTCGGGACTTGCGTATCGGCCGCGAGAGTTCGCCTGGGGTTGCAGCCGGCCGACCCGCGAAACTCTTGGATGGCGCGCACTTGCGACTTTTCCACGACAATTTCATTTCTTCCGACCAAACAAGCGCACAAAAGTCACAATCGATCGAACTCGTATAACAAGAGAACTTTTCATGTTTCCCCCTTAACGGAAGATCCTCGCACGACCGTGCCCTCTTCGTCTCTTCATCCGCCGCTCTTACCCGTTAACTTCTCATTATCCGTCCTCCTCCTTTTACGTTTTTTCATGCGGCTCGACCTTTCCGTGCAAACAGTTTCAAATTACGCTCGACTCGAAGAAAACAAAACTAATGTTTTTCCGTCGAGAATACGTCATTGCTTATCTTCCCTGTCCTCGCGGATATCCCGCCGTTCAAAAGTTACACACTCGACCCGAGAATAGTAACGAAGTATTACTTTCTGTTATTTCGCGAGTCGGCCCGTTTCGGACGTCGTGGAGAAAAGGTGTTGACTTCCTTTCCCGACACTGCCGACCGTCACAAAAGGCATGTTGCGACGCGAGGTTGAAGCCAGCCGAGGTATATCCGTCCTCTGGCACGTTGCAATAGAACGATGCTGCTCTTTCAGCCGAATACACGATTCCTCCTCCTTTTACTCGGAGATCGTACTTTTACCGAGCTCGGATCTGGCATGATGCACGACGCCGCGTACCGATCGCGCGGCTCCTCGTTCTTCTTTCCGTATCTGTTGAAAGAAGTTTCAGCGAATCCTTCCTACGAGAATCCACTGTGCCACGACACCCCCACTGTTTTCCCCGACCATTTACTTTCACCGCTTTGTAAATGTCGGAGATGATGTGCCTCAGTTTTATACTTAAATTAGCATGTCGTCATTGTCACCGTGAACGACTTGTGGAAATGTAGGTGATTGAGAGAGAGAACGAAATAACCCGAGTACCGGTTTTACGGCAGAAAAATTGCATGTTAATTTGTCAGCAACTAAGTGTGCGAATGAATTATATCCTTAATCACGGCTCAGGCTGGCATAAGCGGTCTGATTTATCATGCAAACTGATTTATCAGCTTTTTTGTGAAAATTATGCCTATTTTTAAAGTGTTGGAATAATGTGCGATGCGTTACAGAAATGATTTGCCGAAAGCAATACATATGGAAGAAAGCAGATATCTTTTTATTACTCGTGAAATGTAGATTTCTTCACCGACCCTGACATAACGTGACAGTCATATTTTACTACTCGCGTCATAATCAGCCGGTTAACGTCTCACAGGATGAATATGAACGTGTGAATATATTTTCCTCTTGCAGAAGTTACAGCAGACTACACTTCGTATTTACTGTTCGCTAAATACTGAGATTGTAATGAAATAAGAAGTTAATATGTTATAACGATCGTCATTGTTTGACAATAATAACATTTTTTTGACAGTTTATATAAAAGTTTTTACATAAAATGAAACATGTACGTATATGTTTTTACATAAAATGAACGTATATGTTTGCCGGCAAGTCGTATATTTATTCCGGTATAGAAATTGTAGTTAATCGTGGATATGCACGACCGAATGTCAACTATGTGTCACATGTTTTGCTTAGGTTGCAATATTTGCATAAAAATGACAAATTGCGGTTTTCACATCTACTGGGAAAAAGACTGTTAATCTTTGATCCTCACTTGATCTTGCAGATGTACTGTTCGTTTGTGGAAAATGTCGACTGCTTTTTTCACTTAATCATTAAATCTTGATACTCATATTCATATGCACGTTAACAGGCCCGTATTGTACGAGGGATGTGAATACTGGTGGTTTAAACTGTGGTTGGCACGATGGTTTCAACAGCGTTTATCGATGTTTCAGCACGTTGTTCGAATTATATCAAATTGTCATCTTAATAGTTTAATAAATTATAACCAAAAATACGTTACGATTAAATACTCAGTTGACTCGTGCAGATATGAATTACGATATCGTAAGGGCGAGGGATACATCGAATAAAAACCAAATACAATCTTTACCAACAATGGTCAAGTACGTGGGACTGAAGTGTAGTGCACGTAAGAAATTCAACGTCCGGGACACGAATCGTCATTAACAAAATGATTATCATAATTTCCTATAATACAGTGCCTCTAAGCAAATTGTATCTAAATATCTTAAATTTAATATATATGACTTTTACAGCAATGTGGAAACATTTATACAAGAACCCTGTTTTAATTAACCTAACTTTCTAAATAAAGTATACATTCCGTGTTATGTGAGAGGCAAAGAAAAAGATAATGCAATGGTGCAGAACGAAGTAATGATTTTTTTTTTGCAGAAATAGCAGATAGAAGTTTTTTATCTTGCTGTGATTTTATTGTTCGCACATTACGACAAGACCAGAAGAATATAGCAATATTTTTTAATTATTAAACAAATATATTTTTGACTCGCAAAATTCTATAATTAAAATGTGCTTGTTCCACAAACCTAGAATCTAGAATGACCGCTAATAGAATTGCAGCGTGATTACGCCTCCAGTTTCAGGTCGTTACCTATAAACATGTATGGGTAGCAGCGGAGGATGTAGCATTTCCAACGGTACTTCACTAGTTCCCGCAATTGCGATTTCCCCCCATCGTCTTCTCCCAGTATACCGAGCATACCGAGGTATTAATAAAAAAACTGAACTTCTTTCGTACCTCTTTGACACCTAGGAATATGTCATGGTGTCACGTGTCTCAATTAAATACTCCGCTATCACGTACTTTATTTCATTATCTACCTCTCTCACTTGAATGCATACTGAAAATACAATCAATAAATACATAACAATCAATGTTAAAGTATAGTCCTTTTCTCATATTGTTGGTAGGTTTCTTTCTGAAAACGCAAGTGAATTGGATTTTTTTACAATTGTTTTATTCTCAGATAGCGATTTCGTACATCATACATAATTTAGTATAAAGTGATACTTATATTAATACGCTTCACAAACGCTTTATCAGATAAAGATTTAAATTTACATATCTTTTCCCAAATGAATCCTCGCGATCCGCGATGCCGACGACTCTCAAGTCACAGTTTTTGAAATAGAAGTTCCTTATTTATTGACAGCAATCGAGATCGAAAATATAATATTAAATTATATAACTGTATACTGTAATGTAATTATAAACTGTATATATATATCATTTAAATTAATTTTCCAGAAGTTTCGAGGATCAGTATTTTGCAACATGTGAAAAAACTTATAAAATGTTTCGATATATTGTTTTTACAAAGATTTTTTTTAATAATTTTTGTAACATCTTAATAAATTTTTGCGATATACGTAGCGTTACTTATATTTGAATATAAGTGAGTGATTGGTTTTGACCATTTCCCCTTCCCCGAGACGTTAAAACAATTGTTGATAGCATCACAAGCCGGTAGTTACCTTATATTCGAAAGAACAAAAAGGAAGTAAATAATAAACGTTACAGTGCCATTTTTGCTTCTAACGTTGCCAACTTTGTCTTTAACGTTACTAAATGTGTAAATATTTCTTTTCTTTACTTTTATTATGTTCGTGGGTTAAGTGTTCTCATGAAACATATAAGAGTTATGTCCTTTAAATATTGTACATGAATCCTTATTTACGAATTCGTGTATATTCAAACAAAGTTTATCACATTAGAATTTACATTACAATTAAAATTCACAACACTGTTAATACAAACTAACAGTTAACTTCTTGTCGCAATATTTACTAATTCGTATTATTATAGGTCAATACTCACCTGTGATCTTCACGTGATATTACAGGAAAATAATTTTAAATATCGAATGTTAAATATAACCAATGATTAAATACGTACAAAATGATTAAGTACATACACTTACAAAAGTTTGCGTATATCACCAAACGCTCGTTACAAACCTTACACGCAAAGTAAATGGACTAATAGACATTGTTTTTCATTACTTTCTTTTCATTGACGTTTTTTGCTTATGTAAGAATGCTGCGAGATTTCATTTCTTGGTTAAATGATCAAGGCAAATCGAGAAACTTTGGAAACAATACATTTCGTAAAATATAAATACTGGTGAAAGTTTGGAGTAAAACATTTCCAGAAATTCGTCATTCAACAAAAAAAATATTTAATTTAATGCATTAATTGGATGGAATACTGGTAAAGGTATTTGCTGTTTTATAATTACATACGTATTTTATGAATATTTGCTAATTTACTATTTATATCTTCTTTTTAATAACTATTTTTGAACTTTATTATTTTATAACTGCTTGTTAGCTATTGGATTTAAAAAATTCCCATGATTTTCTGCTCTTATGTTGACTGACAGTAATAAAAATATCCTTGCAGAAGCACC
>JABFPT010000428.1:0-11809 GCA_022817245.1 Nixonia krombeini | reverse complement strand
TAATCTTTAAGATAGAACGTCACGGTATAGATTAACGAGATAAATGATTAAATATGCTCCAATTTTGAAGCATAAAAAAAGTAAATTAATTTTTCATTTATCTCGTTCCTAGTTAATGATTAGTTACGAATCACATATTTTACTTATTAAAAAGGTACTTTAATTTACATACCGAATTTTTTACATCTGCAATTATGACAAAAGTATGCAGGATGAAAGTTAAATTACCATTACCATATTAAGAAATGTTTTTAAAATGAGTACGGAAATTACATCCACGAAGAGTACTTATATTACGAATTCAATTATACGGCAATAAGTAGTTTCATAATCGTTTGTGGGAGTGATAATTGTATGGAAACGATATGATTGTATCTTTAAAAAGTTTTTATACTGTGCAGTAATTCAGTTTGAATATCATAGAACATTCACTTCTGTGCAACAATTAACACAAAGTAGTGCTTTAATACGAATTTGCTGAAAACAAGACGTACATGGACGATCGCCTTACATAATTCGGCTTTAAGAGGATGCTCACCTTTACAGGTTTAACAATATTGATTTTGACAATTTGAATGAATCAAAACCTGGTGAAAAGGACGTTTCATAATGTCCAGTGTGAAGTAAGTGCGGTACAGCTCTCTTTAAAAAAGAGACTCGAAATAATAAAATTTTAAATAATATTTAAATTATAAATAAAAATTTATATATAAAATAAAACTTTAATACATATAAAATTTTACTAACAGAATAATAAAAAATTAGAACCAAAGTTTCATATATAATATTGTGATTTAAACAACGATATCTTCATATCATGATTTCGAATAAATTTCAGCCAATTAACACTTTCATTACTTCCGAATACGAATAAGAGAGACGACAGATTCTAAATAGACATGAATCTACAATCCCGAATGTACTCTGTGTTTCGGTGATTTGTTATCTGATCCAATATATGTTGGCCAAAATTATATTAGTACTACTGTTTTGAAAAAAGCAACTTTTCCATAAATTAAATATTTTGTTCTCAAGCGCGTCGGCGCTCATTTTCAGGATAGTTTTATGCCGCCAGAATTGGCAACAATCGTGAGATAAAACGAGCGAAAAAGAAAGATCTCATTAGTTAACCTACGTGCGTGTCTCATATTCTTACAGGTCCTTTAAAAAAAGGACCTGTCACATTACACGCCTTTGGAGGAGGCGGTTCAATAGCATTGACATTTTGGCTAGAATACTTTGTTATCTTCACCATACAAGTACCATAGTTTGCTGAGTGTAGCCCAATGGATAATAATTCTATGTGGTATTCATCTTCGTGATATGCATCTTAGACTGATCTCGGACGTAGAGCTTGTGTAATGTATAGGTAGATAAATAAGACAACCTGTTAGGTGAAGGTGAAATAGCCACTGAGCGCTATCCTTTGGGCATGTTTTCACCGTGAGTCCCTAGTTCCACATCGGTAAGAAAAGAGTACTTGGGCGAAGATGCCATGGTACTTGCATACCAAATAGGTATGTCCGGATTGGCCAAACTTGAAGTAGGTTGTTTGGTCGAAACGATCGACTTTTTCTCTTTAGTCTTGGGATGTTGATGGAGAATCCGACTTGGGGCTAAGGCGACAAGGCGGCTTGGGTGTTGAACATATCGGTATGGTCATAGTTGAAAGATGGTCTTACTTGGGATCTTCATCATTCCATCATTTTCCACACTCCATTTTCGGAGGTACGGAAACTGTAGGAACTCACCTACGCCATTAAATCGCGGACGGTGACCTCGTGTTTGCGTTCTGAGATGATTTAGTCAGTAGTGGTCCTCGTTCTATGGACAGCATCATCGGTTGTGCCGCTCTGATCCACCGTCTGGGTGCTGGCCTCTATCGTTCTGTTCCACGGTTCGTGGGACGTTGCTGGTCGTCGTAATTCTCGTCGGTTGTATTCGTTCAAGGTAATCAAAACGACAACGAATAGTTTGAATATCGTCATGACGTGTATGACGGCCAGTATTTTCCAAAAAAAAAACAAGTATCGCCAAAAGTAGAAGCTCCACATTCTCTGCAGACTGCCAAGTCTTATTCACCGTCCTCACGGATTTTTCGATGATAGCAAGTAGAAGAATGTCAGGACCTAGAGATCAAAGGATTTCAAATCAGCAATGTGGACCTTACTCCGTTTTCCTCTGATCGGATCGGAGCTATCTTATAGACGGTGGAGGAAGAAATTGTTACTACTTTGAGCGAACCAACGACCTGTGGGGCAAATTTCGTGGCGGGAAAATGTACTCGATTTCGGGACTGAACTAAATCACTTAGATGCGACTGGGCAGCTCTATACGTTACGTTATAACGGTGTGATTGCTTGAACTGGCTCTCTTGAAAAATCCGTTTTATCATGTCTCCCATACTGCTTAGCTTTCCGACTTGGGTTTTCCACTATTCGACTCCGGTTCCGAGGGAGCAGTAATTAGTTTGGCGTGGTTACGCGGGCAAATTGAAGAAGGCAGTTCACGGCTGACGTTTAAAACGCGGAGATGGTCAGGGTCCCGACCTTTACAATCTTTAGATCTTTAAAATCTGATAATAGTACAGTCACGATTTTGATTACTTGACCGCTAAATACGTTAATACCCGGTAAAAAGTAAAAGAGCTTCTTACCTTTCAGAAGGAAGTCGGAATACGATTCGACCGATTGGCTGCCGATCGACCTCTCTCTCTCTATCTGTCTCTATTTCTCTCTTGTACAACCGTAACACGAAAAAAATTCACAATAAATAACACAATCACAACGCGTGTGCGACAACGATAATACCGACGTCCGCGAAGTAATACAGTTTGACGCAATATCGTCGATGTCGTTTAGGATTGTAAACAGGTACTTACAATGTGATGAGAGACAGCTACGCAGAGAAAATCGATGGTCGGTATATAAGCACTCCCTTACTAAAGATTTCGCGCTATTTTCATTTCTCGCAGGTGTTCTTATGTTACGATACTCGATCCACCCTCCCATTGGCCGAGGCTGCACGATTTTGGTGGTTAGCCGCATTTTCAGTTCGCATGCTTCGAATTGTGCCAATTAGCGGCAAAGTCACCCCTCTTTCGTACCCTGACTCAACGCTTGTCACACAGGCACACCACGTGACGTAACCCAGCGTTGGAAGTTAGCTTGCAGAATGTGGGAGGAGATATTTTGCATGAAAATATCTCGGTTATACAATCCAGAATCGACTATAGCATAGATTCATTTTTATTGACTTGTTCCAACTTTGGCATCAATCCATTTAGAAATTTCTTATCAATTTTGAAGATATTGTAAATAGTCGTACAACTGCAGTTTCCAAAAATGAGTTGAAATGTGAAAGTTGTATATATGAAATATTGGGTAAACACTTTAAATGAGATGAGATTTAAATGAGGCCAAATTTGGCAATACCCAGCCACCGTATGGAAGCTCCACAACGTTCTCTCACAAGCTATAAAAAGGCCAATTTTTCGAGATTCGTACTCCTTCTTTTCGAAACTCAGCAGTTCAACAGCCAGATCCAACTGTCGAGGGGGTGACTCAGAAGCCCGCCTGTTCCCGGGGACCGTTTGATGGAACTGATTTTCTTACGCACTGAGCATTCGTGCTGTGAGTAAGATCTATTTGATCTTAAAATTGTGTATGTTTTCCTACGCGAGAGAAATATTATAACTGTCGGCACCGGAAAATGGCATTTTCTTAATTCAATCTAGTATATATTGGATGACATAAAAAGTCTCCGCCGTTTTTGCCAGTGGATTTGCCACAAAAAAATATCACCCAATACTTTCCGAAGTATCTCCAGAAAATCTGAAGTTCTCGAGTTTTCCCTCCCGAGCATCTATTTTGCGAAAACCGTCCCGGAAATTGCACCTGTCTAAGATAAAATTGGATCCACCATCGCCGGACAGTGAATCGAGATTCGCAACTTTTCGTAATTTTTTAAATCCGAGGTTTGCTAATTTCCTGCGATAAGTTAAAAAAATCAGTTGGCGCCCAACGAATTGCGTTTCTCTAAAGTTGCGAATCTCTTTTTACACCTGTGGCCACATATTTCCGACAAACAACGCCATAAAGTAATTCTGTGAAACGTTTAATTAATTACATACAATGCACACATTGTAAGGAGAATCTTACATAGAATTTACGAGAGGAATCTTTACAATATGCTTCCTTTGTCGTTTCGGAAACGTTATAATGTGGTAGTGCACGTTATGTATTTGTTCGTGTTTGTTCAATGGTTCTGTTTTGAAGGTAATGGGACAAATGACCGAAATGACAATTGTGATAAATTATGTAGAAGGAACATTTCCATTTACACATTTAGCTTCGTTATTGTTTTGCCAAACTGATTCAGGTGAGGTACTATAGTCTATCTTGCCCAGTCCGAATTTTGTCATTATTAGTGAGGTGATTGCTTATGACGAACAATTCAAAATTGTCTACAACAGTTTCTACGTGTTAATGCTCTCAAATCATTACATTTCAATGTGCGCTTTAATTGAACGAAAAGATTGAGACTTGCTTTCGCTTAATAATTCTGTTATTATTGTATTTACTAAACGTGCTTACTTATGTTACAAAAAAAACTTGCTTATTCTATTAATTGTATCTACTTTTTCGCATCATTATGTATGTAACTGGTGAAAACCAATTTAATCATTTTTTAATATCAGTTTTTTAAGTAAACATTTATAAAATATCTGAATCTTCATATCTACGTCGTTACCATATTCTTTTGTAGTTTCATATCAAATTACAATATACCAAAAGTAGATTGTAATTGTAATAATCCATTATTGTAATTGTAATAATCCATTATCACCTAACGTACTTACTACCAATAATATAATTAATTTAACATTCATTATAATATAATAATATTTCATACCAAATTTTTATATACTGTAATAACGGTTATATACATTTTAGTTACAACATCTTTCTTTAATACTTGTTTTTGTTACATACTTTCTTCTTGATCGTCGCTTTAATTATACGTATTTCATTATTTGCAAGAATAATAATAGATTTTTCCGTCACAAGCCTGCTGCGATAGCTTATGCCATGACGTCTTCATTAAAAGTATCAATCAGCGATTTTGAATAGAATGGTACTGGTAATTATGTGACGTTGTCATGTCCACGTTCTACGTGTAATTTTCATTCATGTCGGGATTTTTCGCGAATAGCCCACAAATACTGCTACATTGCGAAAAAAGGAAAGATACAATAAAAAGTGGGTGAAGTAATAACTAAAACAATTTCGATGCGAAAACGTAACTGCTGTTTTACTTGCACAATTATCATGTAAATGTTTCACATTATATTTTAAAATAATGCTACGGACTTGAATTGCAGCGAAAATGTAAACAATGTTCTACGTTATATTCATAGATTTTGCGGCTTACCATGCTATTGTCTCGTTTCTGCATCATTCAACTTGCACCAAACATCCTCGTAAACGGTGATTTAATTTTCTTTCAGGTACATAAGATCATTTTTGTTCAGCTTTATTAAAAGACGCATACAGCATATATTTTTACATAACAGTTTAACCTTTAGACACTTTTTTTCAAATCTACACTAAATGATTGACAGTATTGAGAGTTATATAAATAAATGAAGTTATTCTATTTCTCCCACGAACAGTGATGTAAATATTAACTCAATTGTTAATTCTCAAATGCAGGTAAAATATTTGATAAAAAAAGAACTGCAATCTCGATTATTCAATTTTCTTTAATACAATTTCTGATCATTTATTTTTGGTTTACTGAATTAAGATTAATATATATTGAATAATCCTGAGATTAATAGTATTACAAATATTTTATAGTATTGTTTGTATGTAATTTACTTGTTACAATTGCTGAACAGGTTATTTACACTTGAAGGAAGAAAGATTGCGGTTTACAATGATGTTGAATGCTTGCTCTCACATTTCCCTTTCATTAAACTGTCCTTTCACTACTACTATAATTTCAATTTTAGATTTGTGCACTGTAAAAACCTGTGTTGGTTTTCATATTGTTGTGGTTTTAATCAATTCAGCGCATCTGCATACGGTTTAAATTCAAAGAAAATATTTAACATCCAAAATGTGAATAATTGGTAATAAAGACATCATTTCGTTATTGCTCTGTTTACACTTATCTCTTTACATTACATAGCTTCTTAAAATTAACCGATTTTAATAGTCTGTTATTCATATATTTCCATATTTTTGATGAAATGATTGTCTTGTGGAGGTGGTACACATAGAAGAACAAGTTTACCGTTTTTGTCTCGCAAACTAGTCTGAGTATCTCAAATGATTCTGCGACTGTCGGGCACATGTCGAAATAAGTAAGGTAGACAATGTGGAAACATATTGTTATGTACGGTGAGTATTGTCATCATTGCGACCATACTGACCGTAGATAACAATCATAAATGAATTATTTTTTCACTTTATAGCTAGTTCACACGATTCTGAAGCAAACGTATGTTTCTCATATTGTACATTACATTATATTGAATCATATCGGAGTAAATTCATTAAATACATGAAGAATGTAAATATGCATTTTTTAAATAGATGTAATAATTTTTTTTTCGTAATATGTGTAAAAAGAATTAATATATGTAAAATCAAATAATTTTTTGTAATAAATGTGTTATTATGAAATTACATAAATTTTCAGGGCTAAAATTATTGAAAAGGTATGTGAAAACAATAACTTCAGTGAATTGTCAAGTTGAAAAACGTTTCTTTACAGCAATCCACTTTTGTTATGTGCAGGTTAATCGTGTGAATAAGAAAACTTAAGTGACGCAGATTTTTCGATTTGGATCTTCATCGTACAATTAAAAATGTTATTACCATATTACCTTATTGAATTTGCGTAATTATACACCGCCCCGCTACCATAAGCAACAAACACTTTCTACTTTACACATCCGCCCAATCCACCACTTATCACCACCTGCAACACCAAATACCTAACTGCGCCGCCTCGCTAAAGGTTCCTGCAAAAGATCTGCCGCGCAACCCACAGACTGTCGTTCATTTACAACCACCTGCTCGACGTGGAAACATCAACCGATTCTCTCCATCTTCTGCGAAATCCATTAGCTGGGAAATTTGCGGGAACTTTAGTCTTTTAACTTCTCTCAATTAAGTAAACAAAAAAGTCGGTGGCCTGTTGGATTTTCCATTATAAAAATCATGACGAGTTCAAACCGCGCGGTTTATACTGTCTTCATCTCAACGCTTCTGCTTGTCCTCATCGTTGCCGCACAAGTGTCTGCTAAGCGTAAGTTCACAGAATTAGTTATCACTTTTAAACATTTAAATATTCGTAAACATTTGTAAAGGTTATTAAATATTTGTTATTTTGTTTTTGTCATTCTGTCAAATAGGGTAAAATATTCCGTCAAATATTCTTGTTCTTCTTTTTAAAAACATTGTTATAAAAAAACTGTTCATCCTTGATTGCGAGTATGATTTTTGCACGCAATGTTGTTAAACATTTCACAAATGAGATAATCAATAGCAAATCAACTTTATAGTATAGACAGGCTAGAAAAATAGATATTGGTTGCAGCGGGGGTAACTTTATGAAAGAGAATAAGGGAAACGTATGACAGGATTCTTTATTCGCGTTAATGTCACTATCCCTCGCGATTTCTTATTCCAAAGTTGTCCGGCAGGGGTGAAAATGTATTAATAGGATGTTTATGATATAAATACTATCTGCGTGCTGCGAAATTCGCGATGAATTGTATTTGACATCGTCATCGTACTCACCACATTTGTTGTATACTTAATTTAATTATCTTTTCTGAGGTTCCAGAACAAAAGGGAAGTTCGTGTAATCCTTGTTATTAGTACTGTTACAGTTAACTAACTATGTATTTCACAAATTATTTGACAAGATATATCTGAAAAAACGTAGGATATTCCGGTTATTTTTTAAATAAGTTTGCAAACGCGTCTTTTTATGAAAATTAACGGATTTATTTCTTTCATGAACATTTTAATGTCTTGAAATGTATGCAGTCTTTTTTTAATTTACAATTTATTATACACATTGTACCCAAGATTATATATTATTTTTTGTAATTTTATATAGAGTTTCATGCATTGTTATAATTATTACAAGTCAACTAACTCCATTTCACAGTCGTCGTACTTTCAGGAAACTAACTTAAATTTTTTTTCAACTTAAGCTTTGAGACATTTACGCGTAAGTTTAACGCTTAATATCTCCACATAGCAATTCAATGTTTTCGGTGTAATACATTATGTTTTTTAGGCGAAAATTATTCATTTTATTTAAATGATGATAAATAAAAATAATTTTCTGTTTTGTCATCGTCAAGGATAATGATGTGGCACAAACATTATTGTGTTCAAGTTATTGATTAACTAGGAAATGATTATATAATTCACATTATCCCTTATTAAAATACGTCAGTTATTGTATGTACACGCACTCATACACATTAATTACCACTCCAAATCTTTTCCATGTTCGAATTAAACACTTCAGGTACGTATTAATGTTACTGAATAGTACGAGATATCTTCCAGAACAATAGTGTTAGCAGTATTCGACATACAATAAACTGTAACTGTATTTGTATAATGACAACCGTAGAAAAATTATATTATTTATATAACATGAAGAGTTAAAATGTATAACGTTTTAAAATTCATGAACTGAAGATTACTTTATTTTAAATTTAAATTATTATTATGTAAATAAATGTAGTACTTAACAAAATTGTATATGAATTAACATTTTAAGAAATACTTAAATTAGAATTAATAAATGAAGTTTTGGCACATTAAAAAATGTAAATTTTGTAAAATATATGCCCTATGGACAAAGTAAGCTTTTTTAATGAATTTAGTAACTAATAATGTAATCATTTTGTATTTATTGCTATTTTCGTGCTATATTTCAATACACACTGAATTGTATACGCCACCAAGTATATTAATATATTTACTGATTAAAATGTAACCCTGTAAATTGTTACAATTTAAGATCATGTGGTAAAGTCACATCACCTATAAAGATTAATCAATTGTTAAATAATAATACTTGAGTTTACTGCAAAATTTAGTTACAGCGCCAAAGTTTATTCTTATAAAGAGAAAATTATTACAAAGTAATAATTAAGTTTCAGACTGTAATTTCTTTGTTGGTGATAATTTAAGAAAATAATTAAAGATTTGGTACATTATAGATATATATACATTATAGATATTATAGTGAATACATTACACAAAAATGTTTATTAATTTTAAAAAAACTATTAAGATTATGTTTTTAAAGTTTTGTGGGTGCGTGCAACAATTAAAATTGTTTAATGTTAGTAAATGTTTATTTGTATTTGATGAATTATAATTTCCTTAATTTTCCAAAACTGATTAATAAGACTAAAAACTATTTCATTAAGAGTAGAACATTAAAAAATGTTTAAATAATTTTCAAAGTAAAGAAGGAAGGATGTAGGAATACAGGTAGATTAGGTACTGAATTGAGTTTACTTCTGATCAAAACTGTGAAGTTTCAAGCCTGATCCTGTATTTCAAACTAAACCAGCATTAGCTCAATTCGTGTAAGGCTTGGATAGATTTCTGCATATTTTTTAATCATTTTCCTTTATGTTACTAGATTACTTATTTCAGTTTTATGCATAATAAAACAAATTTTATCTCAGTTAAATAATATTAATAAAGTAACACATATAATTAACTGAATTAAATTAGTTAATAACATTTAGATGCATTAATTAAAAATCGATCACTAATAGGTACCGCTATCGTAATAATGCCATTTCAATTTTTTAGATGAGTGTGGTGATTATATTTGAGATGTTATTTATGCTCATTTTTTATATCGATATTTAACAAATGCTTAACAAGTGCTAGTATGTGCGTCAAATAATTTGCTTGTTGATAACAGTTGCTGTATTCGTATCAAACAATCAAAGAATATTTTACTTGAACAGTAAATGTCCGAGGCAAATTTTAGAATTGCGACAATATATATTATAGTAAAAATGAAGTATCTAACAAAATCTTCATTTGTAAAATATCAATTTCATAAACATGTTATTACAAATTATTAAATATTATCATATATTTGAACAGTATTTTCGTCAAAGTAAATAGTAATATTTTTCATTGCTGTAGTGTAAAGGAATTTAATGATGTACAATAGCATTTTTCTGGGAAAAATGTATTATGAATAATAGACGTGAAGCAAATTCAAATACTAAAAAACTCGATGAAATATATTGTCTGCATTACTTGTGTTGACATCAAAGTGATCAAAGATATCACCGAAAAAACCACTGCATTGTGCAAACGTAAATAATTCACTTTTTCAAACATTTCCCATGCTGCAACGATATCGTGAAAAATTCAATATAATAAAAATTATCATACGGAAAAGTTTGTATGTGAAATGTCACATAATCTCACATAACATACAGAATATAATGAATTAACGGAACAAAACAGTGTTCACGTATAATAAATATTTAATCTTAGTATCTGCTTTTGTTCTACAACGAAATGTAAAATTGCATTATCTGCTTTGCATCAAAAGCATTTTTTTTTGATATTATCATTTATACTGAATATTCGAAAAAATTATGCCCAAACTAAAAAAATAATGAACTATTTTGCTTAGTTGTTTAATTACTCATCCGACTTACAGTCTATTTAATAAATTACTTAATATGAAGAAATGATAAATGTAGTAGACCTACGAAATTTATGCTCACATACGAATATTGACAAATGGCTTATTCTGTTAAATAACATCATTTTACACAATTCTGCCGCCAATACCAATTAATGATTAAAATCTTATATAATTTACTAATTAAAGTGAATTCTCAATTCATTACTCGTAAATAACATTTCTTTACTAGTACATATGTTATTTAATGACAAGAAAATTACTCAATATATTTGCTTCGAATAAATGGTATTAGACACTGTGACACCTCAAAATGTTATATCAACAATGGTATTAATTTCATAATTCAGACAACTTCATAATATTGTATTTGTATTTTTAATTACAACTAGTGTAATAAAATTTCAAGGAAAAAATAACGTACAATTTCAAACTAATATATACAAAAAGTAATCAACGAATGTTTAATTTTTCCTCAAATAATTCAATTCAGCAGGAATTAAATGATGTTCAATGTACGTAGCTAGTTTGGCGAGCAGGAATTAATTAACTCTTACTTGCTTCAGTCAGTCCCTTGTAATACATTAACAGTCGTTTACATCTTTAAATATTTGATTGATAAGAGGGATCAACCTATAAAGGAAACAGAATGCGACTGACAGTGGAATGAAACAAATAAGGGGAGATTATATTATTTTCATAGATACCGTTGCACCTATTTTCAAGGAAATACAATTACTCACTTACACAATCTTTATGCAAAATGACAATCAATCAAATAGTAGAAACCAGTTTTTTGGGATAAGTAGCAACGATTTGATCGAAATTTTCAAAGTAATGCTCTGGAATAATTTTGAATACACAAGTGACATAAATACTTTATGGATTCGAATACTTAACGATCTTTTTTGAAAGTTTAAATTGTGATCTACCTGAAAATGTGATATGCCAATTTTGGAATCAAAAGTTGAGTTAATAATTTACGAATACTAATTCTGGTCTGACACTCTCGTGTAAATAAGAACAACATAATTCCAAATCCATTAAAATTCTTTTTGAGGAAGTATTTCAACTGTAATTT
>JABFPT010000427.1:18825-44474 GCA_022817245.1 Nixonia krombeini | reverse complement strand
TCAGTTCAAATCTAGGGAGAATTAAAGCATATGAGCACGAGCTCTTAATAGAAAAAGAGGAAAAATTTTTAGTTCGCACGTATCCAATACCTATTCATTATCGGGAGAAGGTAGATGAGGAAATACAGAGAATGTTAGACTTAGATGTGATTGAAAGAACAAGTAGCCCATTTATAAACCCAATGGTAACAGTCATCAAGAAGGACGGAAGCATTCGCCTATGTATAGACGCACGGAGGATAAATGAATTAATGAAAGAAGATAGGGAGACGGTGGAGCCAATAGAAACATACAGCAAAAACATATGAAAGTCTCAACGGAAGATTTTCATATACAGCAAAACGACTCGGATTGGTACGGAGACCAGGCAGCCGTACCAAGTCATGATTGGCTCACGAAAATTGGCGGGGGAACCGGGCAGTGCTGCGCTGGGATTGGCGCGCGCAGTAAGGCTCGAAAGGAAATATCTCGGGCAGCCTGAACAGCCAAAAAGTGAGTAATCGCCTGACGATCAAAGAAGAAGGATCGAGACGAATGAAATAAAACTTATAACCAAAAAGTCTTTTTCAAGACTAAAGAAGAGAAACTTTCCAATATAAAGAAATATATATATTTATGTATATATATGCTCTGGACGATCTAGTGGCTGGAAGGTTTCAGGCTCTGTCTCCACAGTAACCCCAGAAAGCACCTTTTGGTGACGGTGCACGCGGCTCCTCTCATGAGGAAGTCTCATTCTCCGTTTTCACCTCGGGGCTATAATCAAACAATAAATAAAAGGAAAATAATAAAATTAATAGCATCTTTCTGTATTCCCGACGCCGGTATTTCACGATCCTCGATAGTTATTTAAATATAAAGTAAATTGTAGTTCAACCACGAAACATGGAAAATGTGAATGTAACAGTATGTGATCTAAGTATGGTGAGAAAGGTTGCGAAATATCTGGCATAGATTCCCTGCGAAGTAAAACATAATTCTTACAGACATACTAAACTGTGTAACATTAACTTACACAAGTAAAAAAACACGTGAAAATACACATATTTAAAAAACGAAATTCTCCATTAGCAATTTACATTTTACAGAAAAATAATAATTAGAGACAGAATAAAATTTTTAATTTAAAACTGTTACATGTTCAAGAAATATTATTAATACATATACAATGATATTTCTATTATACAAATATAAGAGAAAGATATGTTACGTGCGTAAATTTTGCTCCCTATTTTGCACTTGCAAAATTATAATAAGTTGCGTAGTTATGCATTTATATCACGACAGATTAAGTTCGCCGAAAAAGCAATATTTCAAATCCAACAAAACATCTTGCTAAGATGAAAGTGATATCGCAGCCAGCGTCGCAAAATGCAATCGACGACGACGAGATTGTATAGAAAACATTCCTGACGCATTTGACTCATGCATGACCTAATTCTTCTAATTAAAAGAGTTTCGTGCACAGTTCTTTGAAATCTAATCGACAAGAGCTGCTGTGTGTCACGAAATATTGGTTTGATCACGACTCCCGCTATCGAAAAGCAAGAGCATAAAAACTCGGTCGAATCAAGAATGAGTGGCTGTTAACCATGTAAAACTCAATAGAACGTAACGCCGCGAAACAACTAACAAGGAAAGGAAAGAAAAAAGACATTAGCGAAAACAATACAAACAAATGTCCACGCGTAAACAACAAACTCATATTAATTATTAAACCTAACAACAGGAAATCAAATTTATTGCACCAACTAGAAAACATTACAACACAGAATAACAAAAAAAAGTAAAAGTACTAATCAGTTACAACTAATCCACAAAAAAAGAAAAATCACACTCGAATCTATGAATGAAACTATTCATAAAACAAATGAACGGAAAAGTGTAGAAAACACTATCGGGTTAGGGCACTTTAAATTAATGTACCAGAAAAAGACAAAAAATCTGCTACCTGACCCGCCTACTGACGAGCGACCGGGCGAGGAACCGGGCCCGCCGCAAGACAGATCGCCGCCTAAGCCAAATATTCTGTCGTCTCGACCATCATCTGTATAATAATGTCTCTCAACCCACACCGATATGATGTGCGACATAGTTTTTTAAGTTAACTTCCTCCCTGTCCCCATAACACGACCGCAGAGCCGTCCTTTTCTTTATGTTTTAGGTACAAAACCATAAACTAACTACAAACCAGCAAAATTTAAATGGAATTTAAGATAGTGACGTCAGATAACTTGGCAATATCTACACGCTTATCCAACAAAAATCAAACTTCAATTAGCACCTTGTCACATGAACCCAAAATTTTCTATTAAAACTTACAGCAGATTTTGTTAATGTAAACTTATTGTATTTTACAAAAAATATAGTTTGTGAGTTATGAAAAATAGTATAAGTTTATAAGTTTGAAGCAATGTAATCGTTTTACTGTTATTCATTCTCTGAAAAAAAAACTTTTTTGCTTATTCGTTCAAATTAAATTTACTGAATCAGATTAATTAAATTCATCAATTACATTGGAATTCACCGCTACATGAAATATCTGTAATGTTAATTCATAAAAATACAAAGTTACGTAAACTCCATGTTTAGACTACTACAATCGTTATGAAAGCAAAGCGGAATAAGTAAATATGTAATATATTTAACATGTAAGTTCGTTCATTCTGTACCTTAGGAAAGTGATTGTAGATCATTTTAAAGTTAAATTCATAATAGTAATCGTACAACTACATTATATATATCATTATATATTATACTCATCGTAAGGAAATGAAAAAAAAGAGAATTTGATTCAATAAAACACATATTATCATATAACAATGAACACCCAAATGAATCCAACACACATGCGAAAACACCCCAATGTATATATGTGTACAACAAAATTAAATTAAAATTCTGTCAACATAAGTCAATGTAATACAACTTGGAATTTGTAAATTTTATGAAAACGCGAAGTAGATTCCGTAATGAAAATTAAAATTTTTTTTACTTAAAATGCTTCAAAAACAATACAATAAAGAATCTATGCCTACTTAAAAGAAGAGCATCAAACTAACAGACTCCTACTTGAGTTGAAGAAGGAAGGAAAAGCCTCCCAAACAAACCTATCTGTCATCATGTTATAGTAATAAACACCAAAACTGTGGGTCAGCACGGTAACTGCAAGCCGTCACCGTCTACCTGTTCCGGACCGATGATGCATTTCTTCAGTTTCATATACCATAATTAACACCTTGTAAGGTGATGTTAGAAGGGCACCTGATTGTACAGTTATGGCCGTGCGTATGGTGTCCCTTATCCCGCACGAATTATACTTAAACTATGCGTGGAACAGGTGCCTTCCTTTTTCGCCGTCGCACGTGGAACAAATTACACTGTTAAATACTAATAGTCAATGGCGTTTTGTTTTTGTTTTGTGAATGGTGATACGTTGCAGGCTTCGATTGTGTGTGAAAGTGGCTGGATACCGTAGGTAAGATAAAATTATTAATTGTAAATGGTTAGGTAAATTGGCGGATCGTGTAATTACCTTGTACGTAGATACGAAGGATCACGTGTCCAGTGGTATCGGCTAGACCCATTGTTGCGAACTGTGATCCACAACGCAATACTTATGTGACGTACTCATTTTGGCTGAGAAAAATTACGAAAAGGACCAGGACTGTCGCGGTGGAGCCTGAACCCAATTGCACTCGGAGATGCTGTATGCGTTATTCATCATGTGAAGCCAGACTCTGTGAAAGACTCGTGTGTGGTATCATATCGGTTTAAATTTTGTTACGAAAAATTTCTTTTGCAATGGCGATAACTCTTTATAAAAAAAACAAATGCATTAAAACCATTTTAGACCTAATTTGATGGTCAAAAGCTTCGTATGTTAAGAAGTGTAAAAAATTGATATTATTTTCTGTCATGATCCACGTTAGGATTAATTTTATGTTTACAAAAAACAAGTATTTTTCAGATATTGTCTTGTCACTTCACGAAACGTGGAGAGAGAAATATTACAACCTCAACAATTTTATGCAGCACTGAATTGTCATGCAGTACTTTCAATGATTTAACCACCAAGAGACGACAAATACACCAATTGCCAGAATCAATGTTCTGCACATATATTCACCTTCATCGTAGGAGGTCATAAACAACTAGTGAGTACAGAGCATCAAAGGAAAACAGCAATCTTCAACGAAAATTTAAGTCTCGATTTTGACGTAACAAGAACGACTTCCAAAGGTCAGAAACGTTCCGCTTTCAAGTCAAGACGAGACGTGCGTCAACATTAATGCCTACTTCACGAGCAATGATGTCGCCTTACTGTGAATGAAACAATAAATTATCACACATCGCTATTTGGGACCACCAAGTACTGCTCACAGGCAATATACTGGAACCAAACACGCATGCAACTCAAATGATCATAATGTTCATTCAACTTCAAGTCACTAATACAGATTTCTTTATTCTCAATCGCAAAATTGTTCGATCTTTCAAAAATGACCTTATTTACTACATGAAATACAACGAATTCCACAAACTAACGGACACATGTACTACATCAAAACTGTAACGTAAATGCAACATCATCAATTATTTTCGCGAAAATATAATGTTAAAGTATTGTAATGCTTCAACCTGTGGCTGTCATTTAACTTTAAACATAATTGTTCTTTTGTTTTTTGTTCTCAAATCTCATCACAGTTTAAAAGTAATTTATACTTAAACTTGTTGTATAACGAACAATAAATAACCACCTCAGTTTGAAGCAATGATGGAACATTGCTTTTCCATAATGGAGGAGGGACGTTACGCGCGTAACTTTTGCTCACTGTTTTGCAGTTGCAAAATAATAAGTTGCATAGTTCCGCATTTATATTGCGACATATTAAGTTAGCGGAAAAAGCAATAGTTCAAATCCGACAAAACATCTTGTTAAGACGAAAGTCTGCGCCGCCAGCGTCGCAATATGTGATCGCTGATGACGTGATTGTATAGAAAACATCCCTGGCGCATTTGCCTCACACATGATCTAATTCTTCTAATTAAAAGAGTACCGTGCGCAGTTCTGTGAAATCTATTTAAAACTCATCAAAACTCAATAGAACGTATAGCTACGAAACAGCCGCGTAATTTAATAACTTTAAGTCAAATACATATTCTCCGCGCAAGAATCGCGTAATTTGTTAAAGTATGAACAACTTTGTTATGTCAACAATTCATTACAAATCAAAAACATTAATAACGAATAAAATATTTTAACCAAAACGAGTTAATTTCGTTAAATTACCAAATACATTTCCGTTCGCGTTCATTGGCATAATAACGCTCGCATGAGGCAAACGCGCGTGATTTACAAACGTAACAAATCATTCTTATGCCAATGGAGTCAAATTTTTATGTTTTTTTAAGAACAACATTATGTGCACAAAAAGTGGAATTGCTGGCATTTAGAAAACAAAATTCTACCCTAGCTATTTATGGATTTGAAGTATATAATATCCAAGCACACAATACAATTTTTAATGCAAACATAATATTTCCGGTAGGAGCACTACCTCATGTAAGAAAATGTGAGAAAACCCATATTTGAAAAGCAATTGTCTTCCGCACATATTTATATATTCAGAAAATATGATTGATACATATATAATGAAGTTTCTAATTTTTAAATATAAAAGAAAAATCATTCTCATGATCATTGGAATTAAGCTTTATAGTTGTGTTAAGAACAACATTATATGCAGAAAAGAGTGGAATTATTGGCATTTGGAGCAAAAAATTCTATCCTAGCTCTTTATGGATTTGAATTATATAATTATTTAATGCGGGATATATTTTTCAGTATAGAAATAAACTAGATAACACATTCTTATTATCGATAAAGTCAGAAATTAATATTTTCGTAGGAAACCCACTTCACGTAAAAATTTTTTTATGGAAATAATACAAATTTTATCCATTTATTTATTATTATTAATTGATAATTAATATTATTGATAATTAATATTCTCAACTATATTTTACGACTTATTATTTTTGCATTTTTTTTACAATGTTTATCCATTTACTTATTATTAATTTTTCGTTGCTTATAGTTAATTATTATTAATTCACTATATTTGTTGTTTTTATGGAATTTATGACTGTGTTTATTATTTGTATGTTTATTCGTATACAAGAAATGAGGGAATATTGTACCGCACATTACGAATAGTATTAGTATTAGATGTAAAATATATATTTGTGTGGATGCTTGTAACGTCACGCTGTGGAGCAAATAAATTTGTCAGTCGTATTTTCATTCATAACATTGTGTACGGTACGAAAATATCTATGTATTTGCTCGACAGTGACACGCTGTCAAACAATTTTGCATGTATTGAAACATTCAGCTCCGAGCACACTATACATGTCCAGCTCAAGCGAGCCTCAACCGCTGATTCTCCATATATGGAGAAATTAACTCGGATTGGCACGGAGACCTAACAGCCGTGCCGAGGCATAATTGGTCCGCAAGAATCGGCGGGGGAACCTGGCAGCGCTGCACTGGGATTGGCGCGCAGTAAGGAACCAAAAGGAAATATGTCGGGCGGCCTGAGCAGCCTGGAAGTCAGTAGTCGCTAGCTGCTTGAGGAGCAGGAACTACAAAAAGGAAATAAGAGCCTTTTGCAGGGAAATATTATAAGAAAAAGTTTTGAACTATAAATGTACAGTGGACAAGCAAGTGGCTGAGTACGCGGCCCCCTCAAGTGAAGGCTTTAGGCTCTGTATCCATTGCAACCTCCAGAAAAAGCCCTTTGGTGACGGTGCACGCGGCTCCTCTCATGAGGAAGCTTCATTCTCCGTCTTCACCTCGGGGTTAAATATATGAATAAATGTAATATAAATAAAAAAAAAGATCTTTCTTAATTCCGACGCCGGTAGCCCGCGATCTTAATTAATTATTTAGAAAATCAAGAACAGCTGCGGTTTGAGGCTGTGATTGAAGGGAAGGAAGATTTTGCAACGTTACAGTATTGTGCTCACACACAAGAGATAACGATCGGAGAAAAGTCCGAGGACTAACCTCATACACATTTTTAGAAATTAGTATCTCATTAATTTCATTATGTATGTACATAATTTTAAATGTACAATTTTAAAATAACATTTTATGCCTGCATTTCTTTTTTTGTATCTGATAATGCAGATTACAAGAATTGCTAAACTAAATTTTTCGCGCTGTGACATGACAGGTTAGAAACAAGAGGATTCCAGTAAAGATATTGCAGTGAATTCGGCCTAATCGTTAGTTCGCCCTCGCTCCACCTGTTATACCTTGGCGCTCATATCAAGTCTGCGTTATTTGATAATTGGACACGGTGATCTGTTCGTGTAGTATTTGTTTTGAAGACAATATGCAAACAGACTATGGGAGTTGATTTTGTTGCGCCGAAATCTATTCGCGGGTTCGGTGTTGACCGGTTGTTCTGTGCTGCAAGACTGCCAGAGTTTACCATTTTCTTCCAGTACTAGAGTATGTTTTTCCTTGATCAACTTTGCCATCGTACGACATTTTTTAGTAGATAAATATATCCGAAGTGAGTGCTTATTTTTCTTGATGTTGTACTCGAGGAATCGGGCATCTGATAACCGGCTGTGCGTATATCGGCTATGCGTCATTTTTACTGCTATACCAATTGCTTTATGGCGTACGAGTTTACCTCTACAGTGCCGTGGCAAACTAACCATTTTACCAAGGAAAATGTATATCCGTTTCTTAGAAACGCAATAACTATACAGCACTGTAAATTTTAAATTTATACAACAGAGTAAATAAAAAAAAATGTTTTTTTAAATAAGCAATCACAAAACGTACCAATTTTTCAGCTGTTTTCTAAGCCTAAGATTATAAGTAAGTTCTTTAATTTTCAAATACAGAATATAGTTTCTAATACATAGGTAGAATAAAGATAAGGTCATAAAGAGTAGTATTGATTTGAACCACACAATGCCAAAAAACGTGAAAAAACAGTTTTTAAATTGCAAAAGTCATCCTCACAAGTAGTGGGTATAAGTGGGTTCTGGATCAACTGGTGTATGTCCATGTATGGTTTGTATAACCTCCGTTTCCGTGTGAAGGGGGTTGGGATAAAGGTTATCTAATGCACACCTATCCCTTGTATGTAGGTCACCTGTGACATTCCTTTTGAGGGGGGTTATTTTCCTATATTTCTTGAAGGACGTCTTTTAGGGCTGTAAGGACATCTTTTCAAAGTCTCAATGAAGATGCAGCCACGGAAGAAGTTCGCAATTTTGTTCACGAATGTGATTGAATAATTAATATTATGCGATCTCAGATGCAGTCTTGCATGCCTGTTGGACCTTAGATATCGATAGAGGTGAAGATCAACAGGATCGTTGGACTGTGATCAGCAGCAAAGAAGAAGATAGGTGTAAAACGCGGAGACGGGTTGCAGGGAAATATTACATTTGAAGAAGTGGAATCAATTTTCAAGAATCGAATCAAGACGAGATTAGTAATAAATTTAAAACACTTGGACCCATCGAAATTTATGAACGAGGCTACGGACACTGTCGTGCTCTATGTGAGTGATACTATTAAGGCGCATAATATTGTAGAAGTTTGTGCAGTCTTTACCGAGAAATTTTCGCATGGAGAACAGGAAGAAAACAAGACTTTTTCAAGTAAATATGAACAGTTATGTACGTCGTTGGACAATAACAAGTAGTACGAGCAGAAAGTCAAGAAAACAATTCTCGTGGCAATAAAAGAGTTTCAAGTGCGCGATAGTGGATGAGCGTTGATTGAAATTGTCAACTTGGTCATACAAATTGTAAAGTGTAATCCACTACATGTTGGATCATTCATCGAGTGGCTGGAATGGATAAGAAGAAAATACACCGTAGTGAACGTCAAAACGGAAGATGAGGCCTGTTTTGCATGGGCAATAATGTCCGTACCATTTCTAGCTAGTGAGAACAGTAAACGTCCGCAGTTGTACCCTCATTATTGTGAGCATCTAAATTTTGAGGGTATCGAATTCCCAGTTGCGATAAAATCAGTACCAAAATTTAAAAAATTGAATATATCATTATCAGTAAACGTTTTAATGTGTATATTGGACATTTTCAAAACAATATTACATTATTTTCATTATGATTATGTGCTACCAAATTTCAAAGAAAATGCCAAATTGTTGTATGACTGTATGAAACATGATATATATATTTTTGACACGAGTGTTTATCGGAAAATGCATATGCAATGCCATTTATAAATAAAAAGGTTTTAAATCTAATGAAGGATGATTGTAATGGACGTGTGATGACCGAATTTACAGGTATTCGGTCCAAAATGTATGCGACACGCGCGATAGATGAACAAGAAAAGAACGTGCATAAGGAGTAAAATGGTATGTCGTCGATAAAATATTACATTTGACGATTATTTAAGATGTCTAAAGAATGAATGTGAGATCAAGCGGCGGCAAAATTATATTCGCTCAAAATTGCATAATGTGTATACTTTGTCGTAGCGATGCATGAGTGCCTCGAAGTTCTCATTATACAATTCTTTCCTTCGATCAACTTCCAACTTTTTTGACACTCTCCCTTGTTCAAGCATTAATTTCATAGATGTTGTCACATCTTCACCACTTTTTCTTCGCACCGGTACCGCCCAAGCGAATTTCGAGAATACATCAATAACCATCAAACGTATAATTGTAACCAGAGTTACTCTTCGTGTACACCAACGTGGACGTGATCCGCTTTCTATGTCTCCGCCAAACCTCGCACATCGAAATGCCGACATAGCTAATTCCTCCTCACTGACTCGTACATCATTCACCATTGCTAATTTTACTTCGTCCACTATTCTACTGCTGACAGTCTGGGAAGCATTCGGGAAATGATCCCAGAATTGATTCCTATGAACTTTCGCTCCCAGACATTAGAGTCTTGCAACTCCTTCAAAGCTGCTTATATGCGCGTTTCCTTCATTTTTGATTCAAGAACTCGTAGTTTTCTCCCATTTTGCTCAACATTATTTCTGTTCAAGTTATTAATGCGATGAAACGTGCTAGTTTCTTGTCATAGCATATTCGTCACTTCGTCTAAAGTGAAGACATCTCGCAACTGCACGGGATCGGCGAGATCACATAACCTTTTGTTTTGCGCGCTGTATTGTTCATCGGGGGTGACGTTGCAACCGAAACCGAGTAGACCACGACTGCTCTTCGCAACGTAACACTTGCATAATAATGGACATCAGAACAGATCGATGTTCATGATCATAATGAAGCTTGGTCGTATCGACATTAATCTGATGAATAATACCGGCTTCATGGTGTTCTTCGATGATTGCTATAATTTCATTCGAGTGATTCGTTGTACCAGCTGCTTGACACGCTACAATCTAGCGTAGACGGCCAACGAGTTTATTGGGATCGTCCCAGTAAGAATAATCCATTATTCTACTGTCTAGTATTATCAACATGAGTCGCGGTAAGCCATCTACAACCGTGTTCACGATGAAGCGTTTAAATTTCTTATTATCACGACGCATAGCTCCGCCCACACGGTAATACTTTTCGTGAGCATTCGTTGCTAAAACTATGTTGCGATTCTACTCCAAGTCAGTTTTGCTAATACGTGCTTCGTTCAGTTCCTTCTTAAACAGTAATTCGAGCAGTCCTTCGATGATAGTGTACCATTCGTTGTCCGCATATGCATGATTACGTTTGAATTTGATAGGTGCATTGCCAACCCTGAACTGTTTCACTAGTTTTCGCACTTCGAATATGCAATCATTTTCTTTCTTCCACCATTGTCAAATACCGCATCAAATTGTTGCGAATCGGCGTTGTGGCAGTTGAACGTTCCTCCTTGTTCTCATTAGCATTCTCGCGAACCGTTTCCTTGACCGATTCGTCATCGTCCGCACCATATGCACTTTTGAAAGATGCATCGGTGAACGATCTGTTAAAGGATAGGTTCTGTGAGTTGTCAGGAATCACGCTCTTGAAAGGTATATTTTTGTATTCGTCATTTTTTTGTTTCATCTCCTCCCCCTTCTCCACCTCCTCTTTCTTGGCATTATAATTCTCCTCCTTTTTTTGTTCAGTTTTGAACTCCCTTTTAAATGGTGTAGATGAATCTACTAGCTTTTGGTAGCGGAGTTACTATTGATTTAAAAATATCGTCTACAGCATGATCTGCTGTTTCTTTGCCCAGTTTTATCATTCGATGCTTTCGTCGAATCGCTTGAGTAATTTACGCAATTTCATGCAGAGGACTTCTTTGTTTCTCAAAGTTCTCCATCTTGATGCTGGAATGCTACTGTCATAAAATATTTATAAAACAGTCGAAACCTTTTCTATATCTCCCATCGTTCAATTTACTGTCTCTTTACATCACGATGAATCCGTCTTGTCATCGTTTCAGTACTTTAAGCATATAGTCTTAAACTGAACGTATGACATGTCTGTACTTACATGATCGTAAATATGCTTAAGATTCATTTCATCCACTTTAAAGAGCATCAGCATATTCGCGTTATGTCATACGAGATATTTAGGAATGCGCGCGTAAGTCTAGTAAAGATAAAAGGAATCAACGTTCTTGTGCCTTCCCAAGTAAAAGTATGTTCTAATATCATGTTTTTCACACGCAACATCCTCGAGTATCATTGTGGACTTCGGACGAGCTTCGTCAGGAGAAATTACTTGCTTACTATCACGAAACGGAAAATATCCAATACAACAGGTACTTCCGAGCAATCTGTCGAGAAATGTGCGCTTTGGTTGTTTGAACGATTTCGGGTATACGTATACGTTCTCGAACCTCAAATCATTGGATTTTATTATCAGAGTTAGCAGAGCGTTAGTTTTTCCACAGCTGGAAGGTCCACAAAAAATGAGGCGTACTCTGTTCGGAAGCAGTTTGCCATGCCGGCACCCTTCTCTTTTTACATCTTTGCCTTGCACGAGCGCATCGAATTACGCCAGGGGTAATTTCGTGGATTGTTTCTCAAACTTCATCTTGCCAACAACTAACGCGACGACCTATAAATGTTGCCTTTATAAACGATCGTCAATCAGTTGCGAAAACGCGTCCGCACAGTGTGGACATACTTACGTGTACACGCAGTACAGGTTTAGTGAACACTCTGATTAACAATTTGCCGATTGAACTGCACATTCTTGGCTATCACTACTGTGGTCCGGGCACAAAATTGAACAAAAAATTAGCACATGGCGTTCCTAGCATCAATCCACTAAACGCTGTACGCAAGGAATCAAAAACATTTCGAGTAAAGAAGGAGAGCGGACAAAGTATTGGCTGAAAGAGCTTGGGAGCGTGTTTTGGCCAAGAATTCAACATTTGAAGAGAAAGTAGCTGTATAAGCCATGACAAATGCGATGAAAACTAAAACGAAATTCGGAATGGGTATAAAGCCGATACAGAAGAAAAAGAAGACGACATTAAAACAAATAATAAACGCGGCTAAATCCAGTATAAACACACGAAGCAATGCAAATTCTGTTACCAAAACGACACTCAAGAGAAGTCGCACTGCTGTCATGAAAACGGGAGGAAAATGCAACATTCTACTACCTCGTGTTCTATCAATGCCGTCCAAAATCGGTGGCATTTTACCCTTCCTTGTACTCACGTTTGCCGGTCTCAGTGCAGCAGGTGCTTCGACTGGCGGTGTGGCGAGTATAGCTAAAGCTGTAATCTATGCAAGTGCAGCCAGAAGATAATTGGAGGAGAGTAAATGCCACAACGAATCAATGGAACCTATTGTCCTTGAAAAAGGATTACGTTTGAAACCGTACAAAACAGCATTAGGATTATATTTAAAGACATCTTCAAAAATATATTTAAAACCAGCATTTCCATCGTGCGTCATTTTTTAGTAGATAAATATATCCGAAGTGAGTGATCATTTTTTATGATGTTGTTCTCGAGGAATCGGGCATCTGGTAACCGGCTGTGCGTATATCGGCCTGCGTCATTTTTGCTGCTCAACCGATTGCTTTATAGCGCACGAGTTTACTTCTACGGTGCCGTGGCAAACTAACCATTTTACCTAGGATAATGCATATCCGTTTTTTTAGAAACACAAGAACTATACAACATTGTAAATTTATCCTGGCAGTAAATGTAAAATTTTTTTTTTAAATAAGCATTCATAAAACGTACCGATTTTTCAGCTTTTTTCTAAACTATAGTGTCGTGTCAAAGTGAGCATTTTTGCCAAGGAAAATACATATCCCTTTTTTCCAAACGCAATAACCATACAACAGTATAAATTTACACATGACAGTAAATATAAAAATTTTAAAAAATGTGAAATCATAAAACACCGATTTTTGAATTTTTTTTCTAAATGTAACATTATTTTCTACACAGGAGTGTCCATAATTACGAAAGTGATGTAAATCAATTCAAACTTCGAAAACATTTTCGTATGAGTTTTACACAACATTTCACATTCAAAATAATTGTTCATTAATCAATACTAATAGTTCCAAATATAAATGTTGCACAATATAAATTATTTTTTTAATTTATTCAAATGTAGTCCATTAAATATCCCGAAACAAATAATATATGACCTTGGCCACTTTCATAATTATGGGCACGTGTGCCTCGTAAATAACATTTTTTTTTATTAAATAAGTTTTATGGCAAAATTACATGTTAATATACATTTTGATCGCATGTTAAATTTATAGTACATTTTAACATTGGTTTATTTTAATTCGTTTTATTGAAATTTGTATATCCATTATACTGTACATACGTTTATATATACATCATACTCTACTTGCGAGTTCGGAGTTTTGAGTGCTGAAAAGCATAATTCTCGCTTTTCGTCGTCAATGAGGCATAATCGATTAAGTAAATTAAGAGAAAGAAAGTACATGAGTAAAAAAGTACCGGAACTCGATGTATTTCATCGGTATTCGACAACATTCGACAAGCACCATGCGTGCGTCGCTATGTTCTGCTGCTTGTACTCTTCTCCTCCTTTCCTTCTCGCAATGCGGCATGGAGGAGAAGCATACTTGGTCGCCCGCAGTCACTTTTCCCAATACTGCTTCCAGGATACAAACTCGTTTCCCACATACTCCACCATTCCTTATTCCTTATTCATTCTCATGTCAGGTTGGAGTATGCACAACCTTTTTCGCGCACACAAGAACCCGCGAATATACAATTCGCGAATGTAAATCGTATTTCGCGAACCCTTAACAAAAAGATGCCCTATTTTGATATAGGTAATCAAAAATGGGCCAGGGAAGATGGGAAATCAAAATTACAAAATAATTGGGTTTATAAAGATTATATTAAAGTATATAATTATAAATTTTATAAAATTTTATTACAATATTTTGGATGATATAAAAAGTTTTCGCCATTTTTTGTGGCAAATCTAGTAGCAAAAACGGCGGAGATTTTTTATATCATCCAATATTAAAGTAAAAATAAATGCAAATCGAAGACAATTAATACAAACGTACTACATTAATTTTACTTATATCATTTAATAACTACTAATCTAATTGTATAATATCAATTTCTGTCACTATGACAGGTATATTAACCGAATGTTTACCGGCGGGTTTATTAATATCTCATTTATGATTGCGGAACGTTTTTTATGTATCGCCCGTATATTTTCTTGTGTCCACGCGGAACCTGGAAGAGGTGGAACGATCTTTAACGCATTTATTTTCTCGGTCCACTGTTCTCTGGCTCTTCTTAATGCGTCGTGATCCTGGTTATCTTTTTTTAGAGTGACATGGTATTCGTGAGTACCTGGTCGTAGCCTTCCCGTATTAAAAGCCGCGTTTCTTTCTCCGATGCGATTTTCAATCCGTGAAATTTTGTCATTTAAGACAGCAATATCCACTATTACACGTTACTTTTATGTTTACACGATCGGGACTTTTGAAACTGGAAATGGAAGGAGAACGTAAATTAAACATAAAGATTTAGTTCGCTCTTTCAAGGAAGAAAAACGTCAATTCAAAATAAAAATTTGAAATTGGTGATTAAGGGGGGTGAATTTTTGTATGTTTTCTCAATTTATGAAAATTGAAGAAACACATTCAGTGTACAGTTACTGGTCGTTCCGTAGTAGATGGTTGCCCCTCTGTAGTCTCGATTTGATTCTTCTTTAAATTTTGAGGAGTTTTCAGCTTATAGCCTCGGACCCGAGAATGCACAGTGATGAAAGTTTCAATAAAAAATTTATATTTAAAGGCAAAACGTTAAAGGTAAACTAGTACAAGTATGCTACTTGAACAGCAAGAAAATTTCTTGACATACACTCCGTTAAAAGAAAAATATCTATTCCCATGAGATCTCGCGAACTCTCCCTTTGATAACCGCGGAACTCGGGCGTGGCATAATTTTCGGGAAGAAGAAGTCGATCTTCCAATACCGGATGATTTTTCTCTCGTCCAGATACTCATCATTGAATCAATTTTCTTGAGAGCCGAGTTTTCCTCGTGCTAAGAATAAAAACTCACTCATCCACTTCAAGGGAATTTAGGAAGGGGTGTGCCTCCCGGTCAGTCGCCGCTGTACCGTTGTCGCTATTTAGAAACTTCGGATTTAGAAAAAATTATGATTGCCCCTGTAGGAAGGGAAAATATATACAAGCATGAGATAGTTTGTTCGTAGTTCATTTTAAGTTGCTTTCAGATGGATATTTCTGCAAAGACCAACTTGGTTCCACTTTCTATTTATTTAATTTGTTTTTTTAATTTAAATTTGTTCATTTATTCGTGTACTTTCGTTTTGGCATGCGTAATGATAATTTAAATGGAATTTCCGTTATTTCAAAATTTCCGTAATAACAATGATTAGGTAATCATTGTACACTAAAATTCTATTCGTGGCGTGTCTCACCTTTTATAATAACACAATAATTTACCAATCATATTGTAATAAAACTCGAACGCCATTCTTTCGTAGCAAACAACAAATTGTATAGTTTACAAAAATAAGCCAGTCGTTTCATAGCAAAATGACAACGCCAGTCCGTTCATGACAAACAACAAAATTCCATATTTCACAAAATAAGCGAGTCATTTTATGGCAAGATTACAAGGACGATCCTCCAATCGTATTCGCGGTATATGCACTCATATTAAGAGTAATATTTGTGAATCATTCACTTAATTTTCTTTTTGGTATCTTCATGACAATCTACAGCAACTACAATTCATTACGCACACCTATTTTAATTCTGATTAATTTTATTTGTCATCTCTTCTTCAAATTATAAATTAACAGTTGCGTATTTTAAAAACTTTTTAATGGATAAGAATCCCGGTAAATTTTCATAGAACAGAGAAAATGTCGTTACATTGGAACAGAACAGCCTTTGTCTTAAAATCTCCCGCGCATTTGTTTTCCAGAGGGCTCTTCTAACTGCGTCTTATTTTCCTGTACACTAAAGTGCACGGATTCGTACCCACCTCAATGGCGGCCAAAAGAAATTTAAGTTGGCACTACACGTCTCCAGAATTTATTTTGTTTTACAATTATATTTGTATTCTGTTTGAAGTTTTGCATTTTTTACTATTATACGTATGTTACGAGGAAAGTATGAATAATTTTTTTGAATAAATTAATATTGTATGTGTTATAACAACAAACAGTAGAGTACAACTGCGATAAAAGATTTAAAAAACAACAAAAATCATTTTCATTATACATTTACGCATATTTTTTAATTATTAATTTAATTTAATTTTTATAAAATTGTAAAGGTAAAAATTCTCTTTAAACATATTGTTCAATTAGTAACGACTTGTGTTATAATGTCATATTGATTTTTCATAAATGTTCATAAACATCAGGCGATTTGCGGAAGCCAAAGCTGATCTCTGATAATATGCCAGATGAAGACAGCAATGAAAAGACAAAGGCCGCACGAAAATATCCCATGCTTCAAGCAATTCTGCATCGTGCAGTCAGTTGTCAACGAAAAGGCACATGGCATTTAACTCCACAAGAGTGAAAAAAGAAAATGCGATGGAAGACGTGGAGTATTGTCGTCCGCCACCGAATATTGCCGAGTTGAATGAGCGTACAATTTTCATGTTAGCCTCTGTTTTCGATTCCTTTGGCTCGACGAAAACATCAAGACGCCAACGCAACGACTCAGAAGTCGTTATTAAAATATCCGGCAGTAAAATGATGCATATACAAACGCCATCTGTAGTGGATAATTTGATTTTTATATTAAAGATGAAAATTATTAGCAAAGATTGTTTCATTCAGTACAATTGTTATTTAAGACTTAGGAAAACGTATATGCAGCAACCACGCACACTACACGTATTTCTGGCACGCGTTTCCGCACAGTGACAGTACTTCGATGGACTGGACTGCCGAAGCGCAAGGATTAATGTAATATATTGTTTTAACATTATAGTATCTTATATAAAATATATATATATCTTATATATTTATATATATATAACTGAGTTTTCTATTACAGTGACACAACTAATTTTATGCGATGTTTCGCATAGTTTGCAATCATCTTTTTTATGCCATACGCTTTTCAGTCGGTAACACTTTCTGTTTAAAAGTGTCATCGAGATTCTCCAAAGTCACGTACTGTGGCGCTGTGCTAAGTTGGAATGCCAACATAAATTTCTTTTGGCTGTCATTGAGGTGGACAGCAATCCGGGCAATTTAGTGTACAAGTCGCTTATGGTTATTTTTTTATCAATTAACATCAGCAATATGATCGTTGGTCATTATCTTCTCATATCATCAAATATAAGATATATTTTGAATGCGATGTTACATGACGTCTTTATGTGTACAGGGCATCCTATATTATTGTGTAGTCCACAGCGTATGTTTACAGCGCAACAATGCGCGCACTTGCAGTTTCTGTTAGTTTCAGTTGTTTTCAGATAGCAGTGCACGTTTGTCGTACTTATCTTTCTTCATGCAGCAGTAACACTGTATGTTGTACATCTTATACGTGTGTTTTATTAATACCATTAATTGGAAAATTCGTTGAGAACCAGTATTAATTTACATATATATATACCGTTAAATACAAGACAATAAAAGAGAACTACTGTGAAAGTTACCTTGCTAGGTTAACTTGTATATTGGTGTTACTTTTGTGAGAAATATACGTGAATTTTTGGACAATAAGGCAATCCTATCTCATCTGAAATAGTAGTTGCAGCCTGAAGTATAATATAGAACTTAAAACTCCTCTCGTCTGCGAAGAATGTCGCAACGTGACACGGTGATACATCTTGTTGCTGGAGGGTGGGTCGTCATTCGTAAATATTTGCTAAAATTTAGTAGATACAAAACGAACAAAGTTTTAGTTGTCAGTTTGTGCCTTGTTTGTCGCTTTTCTTATTATGATTGTAATTACTTTATTATTTTTTTCGCCATTAAAATTGTAATAATATATTTGTATGTGACAATTTTTGCATTTAAATGTCTATGGTATGAACTTATTTGATTTACATATATTTAAGTAAGTTTATAAAGCAAATTAGCTAATCATCATCTGTTGAACATTGTGTACCAGAGAACAATTATTAGTACTTACATTGTTGACCTTGCATGTAATTTTAACAGGAACAAGTCACGCAAATATTTCAACCAAATATTAAAAATATTTAAAAATATTTAAAATTAATTATTGAATTAGTTAACTTCAGTAGCACTTAATATTTATAAATTACAAAACGCAATAGTAAATACAAGCTAAGGAAACACACTTGTATGTAAAATTGTAAATAAAAGACATAACTTAAAATTTGTAAAAGAGAGAATATTGCTACATTTCACTTAAAAATAAAAAGTATAGTTAACATAAATCATACAAAACAGTTGTTTCAGATATCAATATTAGTATTATAGAGTTGTATAGTAAGGTAATAAAGCAAACAGAAAATATAAATTATTGAAATAATTATCAAAATTCCTTAGTAATTCATATGTTACAACTGTAACTGCTTTCATTTTCATATTTTTTGATAAAACAATCCATGCAATTTTCATTTTAATCTAGTGATAGTATGATAATATTGTTTGAATAATTGAAATATGTTAAAGAAATACTATACATGTTAAATTTTATGTTTACATGCTTAATTTTACTGAAAAAATGTTCACCCCATGACTATTGAATTAAATATAAATTTGTAAAACCTATTAAAAATGGTTATATTATCATATAACACTATATAGAGATATATAAAATAATATGAAATTACATAAATATTTTATTTTATTTATTGTAAATACTATGTTCGTAGAATTATATTTATTATATTGTACTTTTAAGGAAACTGGATTTGCGACATGTACTTATATACATGTCTTACAATACTTATTATAAATACTTAAATATAACACTTTGAATAACAGTAAAGTTATTGAGTATAAATTCACACACGCACATACGTGCATATCAGCATTTACAATCATTTATGTACATAAGAAAGTTCTTTTTCTATGTAACTTACACAGTCTCGTAATGCATTTGAATGGAGTATATATCCATACCAGGAGTACCATCTACTTTTTTGCATATATAAAAGTATGATAGCAATCTCAGAATTATTTATTACAATGTCAGATTCTTATTAAACCATTTATCATGTGTGTAGTCTCATTGTCAGTGAATTATGTCACTTTTCAAAGCACTGGATTATAATTATTTTATAATGCAAAGTGATGTAAACTGGCATATGTAAGTTAGCGAACTTAAGTCCAATTTGCAGGCAAACAAAACGTAATGATTTCATATTTAAGTTAGGTTAAATGTGGTTATTGCTTAACGAGATATAAATACCATTATATTAGGTCTACCGGGAAGTTCTATCAGTTTGTGAAGTTGAAAGGAATACATTTTCAATACAATTCAAATAATATTTTTTGTACAATATAATTTCTGTTTTTACTCGTGACCGCTTGCCAGCCTGATGGTAATTTGTGAATACCATTTTTGAAAAATGCTTTGACTTTAATACATTCTTCAATTTCACATGTGGACAGACTTTCCAGGAGACCTAATAAAATTAATAAGAGTTCAAAAAGTATTGACTGGTGTGTTATAGAATGATAATTTATAATAAGATTAACTGTGGTCAAAGCAAATTACATTTTTTAGTGTGTTTGAGGACTAGTAAAAAATATAGTCAAAATAAATTAATTATTAAAGAAAGTTATCAGAGTGTTTTTCACAATATTACATTTATTATATAGATACTTTATCATATCATTTCCAAATAAATAAGGTCAAAAATAATTTTACACAAACATTATTTTTACCTTCAAAATTGTCTTTAATCATATGTATGAAATATGCAATACTAAAAATATATTGGATGATATAAAAAGCCTCCGCCGTTTTCGCCACAAAAAGCGGCAAATACAGGGAATTTTTATAACTAATTTAATTTTATAAAAAATGTTTATCTGAAGAAAATACTAAACATCTGGTTTCATTACAGTGTGTAGTCTGTCTTACTACGTTTTATCATTGAAAATTAAGATAGCGGACAATGTAACCAAAAAAACATATTGCTCTGTACATCTCACTGTCTTTTGTTTAATTACGTAATAAACTAGTGTAAAGAACAAGATGAACCATTTTTCCCTCTTCATATATTTTGCATATCCATAGATAAAAGCATGAAGGTACATGTACATTACATGTTTTCATCTGATTCAGTGTACATTACACACAAAACAATTGATAAGGACTATGAGATAAGAAATCCTGTACTAGCGAAATGTGCCGTTATTAAATAAGAATTTAATTCTCCCGGAAATGTATACATAACCTTCAGAGTGTAAGAATCCTAATGTTTTATAAAGAACATGTCCATACTACATGCTTATTATCTGGAAGCAAGTTATTCAATTACAACTTAATTGTAATAAAATTTAATTTATTTGGATTTCATTGTTCTATTAGGTTATTTGCAAAGTAATTTCGTTTCTTTTCGATTCGTCAAGCTTTGAGTTTGAACCTAGGCGTTTCAAATGATCATGAATGGTCGAATTCGATAAATTTAATCTCAGCGATCTCATAAGTTGTTATACGCCGGTTTGTATCAATTAATGCATTTATTGTGTCTTAATCAGCTTCAACTGGTCGTCTTGAACGTGGTGTATCTTCAATCGGATCGAAATTTTGCAAACCAGCTTTGGAACTGTAGTTCTGACATATACATCTTCAACATACACATCGAATAATTTTTTTCTTGCTTGAACAGCATTTTTATCTTTTCGATAGTAAAAAAGTAAAATATGCCGAACATGTTACGTTTCGCTTTCTGTATTTGACAGGGCACCAGCCAAAAATTACTGCGTAGAAACAATAGAATTTTGTCACAAGCAAGCCTTGCTATATCAGCTGTCAAAATATATAATGATTATGCAGCTTAAGAGTGAAGTTGGCTGTGAAAAAATATAATTAAGTCCTCTGACGGAAAAAACGAAATTACTTACCGAACAACGTAATACATTGTTTATATTTATAAATATGGGCCTCCACATATTTTGCATTACTTTATGATGCGGATGAATAAGACACTCATAGTAAGAAAATCTTCGCAGCAATGTGTTTTGGTTGTGCTGTTAGTTTCATAATTTTCAACGATAGAATGTAGTATAAAAATTGTTCATTAAATTGTACATTGAATATATTATACTGAAATTGGGTCTTTCATGTTTTTTTTTTACATAGAAACCACAAAAAAAAACTGTGTAATTTTTTTTTTAATCAAGTGTTAAAGTATCTGTCATGAATTTGAATATTTCACATTTCGTTGTAATTTGTCTGCACTTCTCTGCTGTAAGCTTAGTTGAGTAGTAGCCCATCGTAGTGTCTTTTCACATTTCAAAAGTTATCTTACAGCTTGTTTGCTGACACAGTGGGCGTACCGCTAATTTGCTTTAATCTAATTTGAACATGGTAGTGAATCAATTACTCGAGACATTTTTGTCATTGTGACATTATTTGTCATTGTGAGAAGGCATTAAAGAACAAAATGTGATTTAAATTAAGTACAGAGACAATCAAACGTATGACAATGTAAATGAGAGCATTCACCATCAAATACTTGAGGCTAATATATTTTGAACAATGACTATTTTTTTAATATTTCATGATTACATATAAAAAACTTTTGGTATACAATCAAATTTCAAACAGAGGGGTGCCTAAGAAAACCTATTTGAGCACCGCATATATTCAAAAACTCTGATGATCATGGGTTGTTAACCCATGTTATGTTATGTTATGTTAGCAATGACTAAATTTCACCTCTCTGTAGCATGAACTTATTTTGCAATTTGAACTTGAAGACTGTCATCCCACACGACGTAAGCATTCACATATCTGGAGCACAGGTTCCATCTTTCAATCTGTATGGCTTTACATTAAGACATTTTTATAAAAAAAATCACGATTCACATTTTTGTACAATGGCAACAACATACGTGTTAATTAAAGAGTGACGTATCATAAGACGTACAAATTCACATACTTCAAACGTAAAAACATCCTTTACATATAGATCTTTTCATATCATCAAATGTACTTGATCATAGTATTTCAAATTCTAAACCTTTTCGGAAAATGAAATATAGTTCCGAATTATGTCAAGAATTCTTTACACCACAATGATATCGGTAACGGAAATTACAGATCTGTGTAAAATGTGCTTTTTCTAGAATCATGGAGATTCAGATACTAAGAATACTATTACATACAACGATTACGCATATATTTTTCGGTACACTGTGATATCTTGCAAGTTTTCCAAAGGACACTTTCAAATGTTTTGAAAAAACACATAAAATCCCAAAAAGAGTCCTTTCATATGTAAAATTATTGTAAGTACGTACGATTGTCGAAGCCACCGCATTTTAAAGTCCCCTTTTATTTAACGGTGTATTACATTATTACTCAACAATATGTAGAAAAAAGGTATGAAATCAAATATTAGACAAGAATTAGTATTTGTTCAATGAATACTTGCAGGTTCTGCTGTTATGTAACGCTACAGTACGGAATTTTAGGAACCATGATAGAATCAGAGCAAATCCGGGCTACTCAGAAGTTCTATCCATTTATACAAATTTCAATTGCGTGGACATAATTGTTACATATAGATTCACTGTGTTGGGCCTGTACACACCATTACCTACTATCATTGGTACACCAGTGTTATCCGTTACTTTGGAAAATTAATTGAATTAAGCTGGATATGTAAATGCGCAAGAACTAACTACTTCCATTTACTCTTCAAACTTCATCAGAAAGTATTTCATATAAGACACACTTATACAGATTATGCTATTGTCAATCTGTTATCATTGTCCATTACGCTTCCAACGCACAACAAAAAAAAGAGGCAAGTACTTCTTGAAGAAATTCTATCTTTTGCTTGATACATTGATTTCATATCTTTTTTCACTACTTTGCCACATTAACCCATTTCTAGGAAACAGAGCATTGAAAGATTGTGTAAGATACCAGTAAAGAAAAGAAGTTATGTTCCAAATGTCTAAATATGTAACCGGAATTTGTCCATAGATGACCCTATCAAAATAGTTACTGTCAAATCGCATCATTGGCGCCATTTTCTTTGACAGCTTAAAACGATTTTTAACTCGCAACAATACAAATTTCATATAACAGCGTAGTTTTTGACAGCGATAAACATATCGAGTTTTGTACCTACAAACTACGACTTGCGGACAGCACTGATTTTCTGTTACCATTCAAAGAAAAGTGCTGCAGAATCGCATCGAACGCTTACGATAGCCACGCTCTTGGTAAATCACAGTCCTTTGAGTGGTTTCAAAAATTCAAAACTGGCGATTTTGACATAAGAAGCGAAGAATGTGGGAAATGACAGAAAAATTTGTAGACAGCGAATTGAGGATGACGCTCAAACCCAACAACATGAGAAAGTCGAGAAGCCGCCTCCAAACGTTTGAAAGCCGGGGGAAAGGTCCAGAAGATGGCTTTATCATAAACTGAATGAAAGATAGCAAAAAAACCGAAAAATCACTTGCCAATTGTAGCCCGCCAGGCACAAAAAAACATTTCTCCATCTGTATCGATAAAAAGTGGATATATTTCGCGAATCCTAAGCGTGACCATCGACATCGATTATAAGACCAAATCGCTATGGAAAGTAGACAATGCTCTGTGTTTGGTGGGATCACAAGGGTGTGATCTATTATGAGCTGCTAAAACCTGGCAAAATCGTTAATATTGAACGCTACCGACAACAAATGATCAGTTTGAATCGCGCATTGTATTAAAAAAGACAATATGAAGTGAGTTTGGTACGAAATGCACCATCACACACAGTAAAACTGGTCAAGGGAACGATTGAGGTGCTCAGTTGGGAAGTACTTGCGCATGCGGCTTATTCACCAATCTTGGCTCCGTCCGACTACTGTTTATACAAATAAATAGTATGAGACATGCACTTTCTCAACGGCACTTTACTTCTTACAAAAATATACGAAAATGGCTCGATAACTGGTTTTCCTCAAAAAAGCATTTTATTTTCTATACAAAAATTCCTGTTTCATATTTACACAACTGGTAAGTGCTGTGATTTCGGCAATAGTATGTACTTTCATTAACTTTAATTGTAAAATGTCTTTTTTGGGATCTGCTGATGTTGCCCGTTCACGCGGTGCCATGCACTCTTATATTCATTATCATTTATGTGTTGGTCATTCCAACTGTTCAACATCGTTTAATGCGAAGCATATTTTATTTAAAACGGAAAGCACGCGAAACACTCTTGTAATGATTGACAAGAACTTAGATTGCAATAATTATTTCAGTTATTCCATTCTCATATACTGTACTAGATGTTGCTCCGTTTATTCTTTTTCAGAAATACTTCTCAAATATACAAAATTTATATTTTGGAACTACAATGTTATTATTTGTTCACAAACGAGAAACAAAGTTGTCTTATTGGAAATAAGTAGCGAATAATATTTTTTGTAAAAATTTTCTTTCCAATTGTAAAAACAGAATGAAAATTGACAGTTAGTGTATTTTGAATATAACCGGTAAATACAAAATACTTTGAAATAAAAAGTGTCCCATTGATCAGTTAAAATTTTTTATTAGAACCAATAAAAAAATATAACAGATTTTGCATCTAACGGCTCGATGTGTTAAAATACTTTAAACGTAAACGTGGCTCATCAATGCAATCTGGACACTAGATGGTCACCTTTTGGTTCGATTTTTAGCATTTTCTGATCCTAACAGTTTAATATTTCTTAACAACACTCTCAGAAAAATTTTCGTTCCAGGTACGCTTGCCTTTGTTACTTTTGCATTTCATGCCGCAATCTTCGTCGAATAAATGTATTAAGATATTTCATAAGTTTTTTCCCTTTTTCTAATATGAAATGAATAGTTGATGAGAAAGAAAGTTTTGGGACACCTAAATATTTAACGGCTCTGGTGAATGATACTATCGAAGATGCATTACAAGTGCCATTCTAAATTCTAATACCTTGATGTTTGTGTTTGCTGCTAGTTTATACAGTATCATCGCATTTGAAAT
>JABFPT010000427.1:3000-18727 GCA_022817245.1 Nixonia krombeini | reverse complement strand
AGACACCTAAATATTTAACGGCTCTGGTGAATGATACTATCGAAGATGCATTACAAGTGCCATTCTAAATTCTAATACCTTGATGTTTGTGTTTGCTGCTAGTTTATACAGTATCATCGCATTTGAAATTAATAAAAAAAAGTTAAATTTGTATTAAATTATTATAAAAGTTAAATTATTATTATACCACTTGAGGATTCTTCTGTGTGGTGTGGAATATTCTATCATTTGATCTGATAAATCTACAGCACATTTTTCTATGTTGTAATCTACTATTGGGTTAGCAAGAAAGTAATGTCAGTTTTTTCCGTTGTGTTTCACACTAAAAATCGAAATTACTTTTTTGTCAATCCAATACTATTGGTTCATAACAAAAATAATTTTTTTTACGGACCTGTACACTCTCAGCAGAATGTTTTGTTAAAATCACAAAAATATCATATTTGTCTTTCTACGTGAGGACCCTTTTGTTGAAATAAAGGAATATCTATTTTTGTTTGCCGCTGTCAAACGTTACCAAGGTGACATGGTGGTCACCCGTGACCACCAATAATGTAAATGCTCCATTGGGTAAAAATGTTGTCTTCTGTCATCAAGTTATTATTCTCCTACCATCATATGCTTTGAATAATAAAAATACACCCGTGGCGTCCTGAGCGAAACATGTGATTTCAGCGTGGCAGTCAAAGGGTTAACAATTGACGCGGCGAGATGTCACGTCTAGCTTATACATTACAACGATCGAGAGCCAACTGCCCGATAGTTTCTTTGGCGGTAAGATCGTTCAAAATAAAACATATAGTTGGTATAAAAAATCAAATACGTCCTGTTTCTCAAGGCATTACGTTTGTCGTAAGTCACGTATCTTCAGATAATAACGCAATTTTCTTCACGCAACGCTTGTATGTCCCGTTAGACTTTTTAACTAGAACTACACACACACAGTGTCGTTACTACCGAGGGTTGTTCCAATGATTCGACCCAACAGCCACTGCAACGGCGGACGGTTGTCCCCCTTGAGCAATACGAGCTGACCAACACATTACCAATTAGATCTGACCTCTTATTAAACCACCGTGTTCTTTAATTGAGTTCATTCAAATACTCCTTGTGCTAACGCACCAAAATATCTCTTTCGATTTTTCGGATGTGTTACCATGACGAAAGGCGGGTCGTAGGTGTGTTTGACAAATCTCTTTCAGACATAATTCAAATTGCGCTGTCAATCAAAAGTGAGCGGGCGTCAGCGAGAGCAAATCATTTGGATCCGAAGATAATGGCGTCAGTGGTCTCAAATTTAATGGAGCCTGTATTTCAATTACCAATGTCTGAAACTCCTAATAGGTAAATAAGCTATTGTGAGCCGTTCCAAACACGTGAAATTTGAAGAATTTCACAGTCGCTATCCAGATTCTTCCAAAATGTGTGGTACGGGGAGAAGTGAAACGCCAAATGACACCCTTTCACGTACGAAACTACTCCAAACTTCGTTCACGTTCTTCAGGCTCAAATAATTTGTACAGTTCATTGAGCTCATTTTTCGATATCATAAAATTAGTTCCATTATATGAAAATATTCATTTTTGTGTACCTCGACGGCTAAAGAAACGCCTTAAACACGCCATAAAAGCATCAGTCATAAGATCGCTCGCTACTTCGAAATGTACAGCCTTCGTCGCCATACAAATGAACTGCACACACATCTTTGATTTTACCTCTGTTTCTGAACACAATTGTGTATGATTTGTTTTACATCATTTCGTTCGTTCATGGGCCACTAACGCTAACGTACATAATTTAAGGTTCTTTGAACACCTGCATAAAGTTGTCGTTCGTGTGAATCGTGTAGAAGCAAGAACGTTACAAAATACTTACTGGGTAGAATCATTGGATGAATTTTATCATAAGAAAAATTAGCGTGCCTCAGTCGACCACCAACTCTCAACACTGAATTGGAAGCAAGAAACGAGCTTAATAGTTGCAAGTTGCTGGCCTCCACAGCCAGCCTTCTATTTTTAAGAATCTGTCTCTTTGCCAAATACCTCTTGCTGAACTATTTTAATAATTCTTACGGAAGTTGATTCCAATTTTTCATCAAATGATAATGCTCCATCAACCTTAACCCTGATTTGGTAGTAAATCTAAGACAATACGCTATAACTCTCATAACACAGTCATAAGAGGACAATTTCCTCAAAAAGCTGGGATTTTCAGAAGCTTTCAAAGTCAGCTCCTTTATACCGGTATTTCCCCCACCATTGGTCTTATGTTAAGCCACGAGGTAATTTCTCCAACTAGCTACACTGGACCGGAGAACCACCTCGATGTTTTGGTAAACGTCTCGGCGTCTATCCCTCTGGAATCCAAGTTTGCCGGATTATCTGTTGATAAAATATGTGACCAACTGGCGGCTTCGGTCAGCTCCTGTATCCTTGCAACTTTATTATTGACAAAAGTTTGAAGTTTGTGCGAGGGTGTTCCAGTCCAGCACAAATGAATCATCAGTTCAGCGAGCAAGAGGGTAGCGCATAATTCCAATTTGGGCAGTGTGGTTTTCTTCAAAGGAGCTACACGCGCTTAGAGAATAAGAGTGTCTTCCGCAACCCGTTGGCCGTCTTAGAACGTAAGTACAGTACGCGCCGTACGCCTTTTGTTAGCGTCACAAAACCCAGGTAACTGTAAACCAAATCAGTACGATACAACAACAGTTGATCAGCTTAAAAAACCGGCTATAAAACCGACAAATGTTTCCGAAAATTGAGTTATGCAATCGCTGTTTCCTGTGGAATGCCTTCACCCCAAACTAATTTTACTTGTGAAAGGGTTTGCAAGCACATCTCTGCGTTCACTAGAACCAGTGCGAACAATCAGTGTGGATCAAAAGGCATGGCTGATAAAATATTCCTTTTTGTGACATTGTTGTTATGCTCCATATGGAGAATAACATACGAAAGTACGTGCGATTGTACGTTACAATAAAGACCTATCGCTTTTTGCGTTGTGGTAAGATCAAGGCATCGACATTAGTCGTCATAATGTCCCTGCAGCTCATGTACTAAGGTTGGACAATTCGAAGCCCATTTACGCAGAAAGTCTCCACCTCTCATTAATTGTATTAGTTAACGCCGTAGTATATCGGTCTCTTCTCCTGTATCCGAACCAGTGAGAATATTGTCAACATACATGCCTCTAACAACAAACCTCGCTGGGTGTGGACACAATTTCTATTATCTTCGGTTAAATTCTTTAAAACCTTCGTGGCTAAGAAGGAAGTCGAAGTGATATCGTACCTGACTGTGCTTAGCTCAAACATCATTACCTGTTCGTTTGGATTGCTTCGCCAAAGAATCGTCTGAAAACATCTATCTTGTTTTCTGATCTTCACTTGAATATACATCTTCTCTACATCTGCTGTTCGTACTATGGCGTGTACGAAATCTTAACAATACGTGGAACAATTTTTCTTGAATGGCGGATCCCACCGTCAACGCGCTATTGAGAGATGCTCTTGTACTAGTCATTACCAATGCGTCAAAAACTACCCTCAGTTTCGTTGTTAAATGCTCCATTTTGTAAACTGCGTGGTGAGGGGGGAAGTAACCATTCTCTTCCTCGCTTCTGTCGATTTTGAAACTTTGCATGGCAATTCCAAGTGATTCACACAACCTCTCCTTCGTTCATTGAACGATAAGTCCACCACTTATCTTCCTACTCCCTCCAACTGCCAAAATTTCTTCAATTTGTCATCCAATAAATACTGCGCAATGTGTCAGAGCGTTCGGTACATAATCGCTACAGTCACACTTTTCTGAAATACTCGGCCAAACTTAGATTTCTTTAGCATTGCAATCTAATTTTCAATTCTTACAATCCTTAGGAGATTCTAAGAATGTTCCTCACCAATAAGTGCATCAATTTCAGCCTGTTTGTCAAATGTAGGATCTGCGAGCTGAATGTTTTTCGGTACCCGCAAGCCAGCTTTGCGAATAATTTTTTAAGGTAAATACTTTGTGATTTTTGAAATGAATGGTACGTTATATTCCTTTTCGGCGCAGTCCTCTTTTGGGGATTGTGTTTTGCTCTATGTACGAGTGATAGAGTGACATGTGATGTCGACAGTTGCATTTTGTACGATTGCTTCAATTAAATATCTTATTTCCATGACCGTCAGCCGAACAATTGTAATAAAGCCCTGCATTACGAATTATGTTACGTTTTTCTGTAGAACTCAATCTCGAAATCTGTTGCAATTCTGCCACCAATGCTGTTTTTTGCAAATGAAGCATTCGTCCTTACTTGGCGTACCGAATAAACAAGTTTGATCTTGTGATCACTTGAACTGTTCCTGTTAGATTGTAGATAATTGAATGCCTTAGGTTTGTTTCCTAATTCATGTACTCAAGGCTTCAAGTGCGTAATAAGTAGCCTAGTGGGTAACTAGGTAACCGCGCAACAGTCAGTTGGTTGTTTCAACAATTCAAGGGTGCGAATGTGTTTTAATGAACTATCAATCATCTGTCTTAATTCACTCGCAGACTCCTTTGTTACTTTCGGTAACTCAATCAATAAACTGAATCAATAACGTTTAGATAATATTCTGTTATTCTTATACCGTTATTTTAGAATCTCCCAAGCTATAGTATAGATCGCAGCTATAGTCTCCAACGACTGAAGCATGTCCGAGGCTTTACCTTCCAAACTTGTACGCATATAATGTAATTTTTGAACAGGTTGAATTTTAGCATTTTCATCAACCATTGCTTTGAAAGAATCCGAAAATGCACGCTATTTCTTGAACTTTCCATTGAATTTGGGTAATTCAATTATTGATAAACTACTGTTTTGTATACCATTTGCGAGTATAATGATTTCGACTTCTGAAACACATCCTGTAGAAACATTAGTTATCTTCTTCGTGCCCTCATTCAATACACCGTTCGTTCTTACAAATAAATCAAAATGTGCTGTTTCGAATTTTTGCTGTTCATATTCGACAGTATTTGTGTTTTCCTCACATTCCATACCTAACTGTACCTGTTTAAATTCCTTTGCCACAATGTGAATCTTGTCAAGACGCACTCGCAACGATTCATTTCCTGTTTCCTGCTTGTAATTATTCAAAAATGTACTGAACCGCGTTAGCGAGACCTTGGCAATACATCTTGCTCTCGTTAACATTTCCAAATGTCGCTCCATGATGCAGTTAACACTAGATTTACCAGATCAGTTTTTTGACTGGTCGTGCAATTTGAATTCAAAATTCCTACTGCATGTAACATTTGCTTTCCGAAATGATGTTATGACTTTTGTAGCTATAAGTAGAGAATACATTTTATGAACTTAATGTTACTTTATATATAAGTAACAAATATATTTGTTGTTATTGACACTTATACTAGTATCAGTCAAAATAACTGGCGCATGTTTCTACGAAGAAATTCTGTGATGAAATGACATTGGGGCAGCTATAATAGACGGGTACTATGTTTTATCGGCATAGAAATATGATTTCGGGAGAATGATGAGATTGATACAGTACATATAGCAACAGTGTCAGTCAAGTGACAGTCAAACGTACGAGAGGATGCATGCGATTCCCTACCAGTTCTGAAGACGAAGGTGGAAGTAACGTACCAAATTAGCAAATTGCTTCAGACGGAACTATTTGGAAAGAATTTGAAGAAGGGAGTGTTGCTGGTAGATTAACAGTTCAGAGTATTTTCAAAGATGTACACGGGCTAACAGCACATGCTGAAAGAAATATTATAAAGGGGAACTTAAGTAGTGCGTTCCTATTACTGATTGACAACCATATTTTGGAACATGTACGAATTTGTACAGAGTTAGAAGCCTCTCGAGTTTTGGGGAAAAACTGGACAATTACGCAAGCAAAATTGACGGCGTTTCTTGCAATATTGTACGCACGTGGGGCGTACGAGGGAAATACATTGAGGCTTCAACATTTGTGGAACAACAAGTGGGGACCATCATTTTTCTCCAGCAAGATGAGTAGACGTGATTTTACTGAGATTTTGCGATACATTCGTTTCAACAAAAGAAATCAGAGGAGTCAACGTTTGCAAACAGACAAATTCGCTTTAGTCTCAGCAGTTTGGGACAAATTTATTGAAAACAGTCGAAATCGCTTTAAACCGAGAGCTTATATTACTGTGCAGATGCAGATTTACCCAGTATATGCCAAACAAACCCCATAAATTTGACATAAAATTTTGGCTGGCTTCTGATGAACAGACGAAATATGTGATAAGTGGATTTCCGTATTTAGGACAAGACGAGGCTCGAGATGCATCAAACCTCCGAAGCGAATTTGTCGTAATGAAACTTCTTGAACCATATACCATGAAGGGTAGAACTGTGTAACAACCGATAATTTTTTTACAAGTATTCCTTTGCAGTTAAAATTAAGATCTAAAACTACTTCGTTGCTTGGAACAATACGCGCAAACAAGAGGGAGCTGCCGAAAACTTGCAAACTGAAAAAAGACAGCATGGTTCGTTTCTCAATGATGTTATACCAATCCAATGGATGCACACTTACCGTTTACAAGAGTAAACCAAATAAAAAAGTACTTATACTAAGTACAAAACATACACACGTCAAAATTGATAAAACTGCTAAGAAATTACTTGAAACTGTATCGTTTTATAATAGAACTAAATTTGGCGTCGATATCACTGATCAAATGGCACGAAAATATACCGTAAAATCAGGTTCCAGAAGGTGGCCACTTCAAGTTTTTTTTAATATTTTAGATTTAGCCAGAATATATTGTTGGATATTGTACAAAAATACAACAGGAGAAAATATCTCACGGAAAGAGTTTCTATTTCGATTAGCAGAAGAACTTGCTTCAGAATATCAGACTTCAAGGCAAAAACCACACGAAGCTGATATACCAACTACAAGTAGCACGATTCCCATACGCAAATGGTGTCAAACAGGATATTACAATAACAATAAGACTACAAATATTTGCAATACATGCAAAAAAAGTGTATGCGGAAAGTGTACACAGCAAAATCTACATATATAGAAATTGTGACCTACAAACTGTAAACAATTAAGCGTTTTGTTATTTGACAATGTCAATAAATTCATTTATCTATTACAATTAATATTGTTCAACTTTTTTGTCATTTTCTAAGAGTGAATATAAACTGGAAGCCTCAATAAGCATTTTATCTTATACACCAGTCATTCTGACTGGTTTTGGTAGAAATAGGTTTACTTATATAGCTGGTAAATCTAGTGTTAATATATGTTTTCTTTTATTAAAATGTTAATAGCGAATTGCATCAAAGAAGACAGTAAAACAATATGAATATAATGAATATAATCGTTACATGTCTTAGCTATAGGACGACAAGAATTATATATAGTTATATTATAAGAGATAAGAGTAAAAATCACTTTACATAAATGTTATTAAATTGAATATAATCTCTATACTGATAAATTAAAAACCTTGTATCAAACAATTGATATAAAAATATGCATTATAAAATTATTCCACTCAATACATTCAGTTACAGGAAAATATCGTAGTCAAACGATGCCTTTGCTTTGGTCAATATTTGAAATAGTTCATTCATCCAATTGTACATAAACACTTTTGTTATTTTGTTTGCACACAAGTTCTTTCAATACGCTGTCTTTAGCTGTAGTGCTACACACTTATAACAGTAAGTTGGCTTTAATGAGTAATAACTTCACGAAGTTGTAATTATCTACACCCGTATTTTAGGGGCTTCTGTGCTTATTGCAATTTTATTATTCTGCTTGAAAGACCAATGTTCGGAAGCAACAGTTGCCTAATGGAAAATGGGGGGCCTTATAACATCCACAGAAACAATATCGAACCATCTCTGGAACCGCTATTTGATTAAGAGAAAGAAACCCCGGGTTATTTCACCACAAAAAGATGATTTGACAGCAATAGCCAATAATCGATATCAAATACAAAACACTGTTATTAATATAAAGCTGAATTAAACGAAACATGGGCAGCGTACATTTAACATAACAATGTGTATTTAGTAGGATAAGAGACTTTCATTTCTTATATAATATATACATTACAATTTTGTTAAATGTGTTTCATTACGTGGGGAGTCGCGCGATTACCTCCGGGTGTTTCTGCGTCAATGTGCGCGAACGGAAACGTATTTTATAATTAAAACAAATTTATTTATTTGTGAAGTAACGTTCTATTTCTTATTAGTATTACGATTTGTTATGGGTTGCGAAGATTTACAATGGCAAAATAAGAAAAGAACTTATAAATTAACAAAAGTACGCGAGTGTTGCACGCAGATACGATTTTAACTTAAAATTATTAAAAATACGCGTTCTGTATTTTCTTTTACATGATTAACAGCGAACCGCTCCCCATTCTAATAAACTCTTATGCCTTCAGTTTTTAATAGTGGGAGTCGTGATTAAAAAAATTATTTTTGTGACAGCCCTGATTGCGATTTGCTGTGAGTCGCGTATGCGTAATATAACGAAATCGCCAAATGTCAACTGAGTTTATGTGTTTGAATATTTATAATGCTTCAGTTACTTATTGTTTGTCTACTCAATATCGGTCATTACCATATCTACTACATATCTATTTGTTTATGTATCCATCTATCTATTTACCTATATTTACACATATTTACACAATGCTTTAAAAATGAGTAATTATTATTATATTTTGTATATTTGTATAGTATAGTACGGTGTTATTATATTTTAGTTTATTATATCACTGTCATATTATACATTTTTGCTGTTAAATACTGTTTATTGATGAATTGTATGACAGTATGTCGCCAGCATGCCTTCATTAACTAATAAAATGTGCCGTCGGGAAATTTTTTTACAAAACGTGAGACCGTCAAAGTGTTAATATAACGCCAACGTTTTAGTTAAAGTCTTAGGAATTCATGATTATGCGCACCGTACACTTAATTAAAAACGTTAAATCACGCTTGGATCAAATGCGTCAGAATGTTTTCTGGTTGACCATGTTGTCGGCGATTGCGCACGGCCGCATTGGTGACAATAAGTTATTGTTACTGTGAAATATTTTGTTGCCCTTTGACTATTGTGTCTCTAGGGGTTGGAATGATCTGGATGTCTTGATATAATAGATGAGCAGTCGAATTATTGAAAAATTCGTCTGTTGTAAGGCAATTGCATGATTATGGTAAAAGTGACACACATAACAGTTCTTAACCATTAATCGAATATCACGTAAATCTGCATACTGGCACTAGATTTCCTATTACGCCACGTTGGTCTTCTGTGTTATAATTTGCTTTGTTGTAGTACAATGAAATACAGTACATACCACATGAGTATTTTCAGCAATCAAGATACTCATTTAGCTCATGTTGATGCTAAGGTTACTTAAGAAATGTTCCATATCCTTATTTCCTTACTTTGCACTAAGTTTCGCGTTTGTGCAACCGTCTACGGACAACCTAACTAACAGATTTCTAACTTCCAGCTACTAATATCAAACTTGTGACGATTAACGTGCAACAACTTCCGACTTCGCGAACCCGTGCAGGGTATATTTATGGAAGTAAAGTGGTAGAAGGATGAAGGAGTATTAATCGAATGGACGAGTGATAGTTCTCCGAAAACGTTTTGAAAAGTTAAGCAAGTAGAAAAGAAAGTATCTATATGCACGAATAATATATAAACTCTTAAACTGCATATGTAGACAGAGGCGTGCAACGAAAGGAATAAAAAGGCGGAAACGCCGAACTGCGTAGTAAAGGTTGAGAATAATAGAAAACGTAAAAAATTGAACAATAAGAAGTTCGGATATAGCAACGATAGAAAAGTGTGCGTTTATGTGCTAAACGTTGAAACAGTAGAAAAAATACAATTGTTGGAAGTCACGAAGAAATGTCAGTGTCACGGTTGAATCTGGCGTTTGGGTGTGACTCGAGTGGGTTTTACCTCTCTTTATAACTCAGGCTACATACATTTCCGGGACTTCGGGTGATTATAAGTGATAACCCCGAATTCTTTTTGGAATGTATTGGGTTTTTAAGGTCGTCGCTGTTCAACTTTACAATTATTGAGTGTGTGTCTGCGAGTGGTAGAAGTGAGGATGTGTCTGCTGTGAGCGGTGAAGTCGATGGACTGACGGACAGAGTGTAGCGTGTGCGACTCCAAGATTTGAACCTGACAAACTGGAGCTCGGTCGCGATCGTCTGTTTTATGGCGCCCGGCGTGACTTTTATTGCTTTTCCACAAGTTTAGGCGATTTGGATATTTTTACAGTATAATGATTCTTTTTAATACTTCGGTTGTTGGCAATATGTGTGATAAATAGAAAACTTACGCACGTAACAATATGTTAAATACAATTACCTATTAAATAAACTAATTTACATTATAAATATAACTTATGGTAACTATTTGTAAGGATATTTGAGTTCCTATGGAATATACTCTCCCTGTTGAGAGGATTTCGAACGAACATATATATTGTCAGTTTGTATGGACTTTTATATAACAGTCTTCTATTGGAAATAGAGCTAGTTTTTGACATTGCTTTTAAGTTCATTACCAGCTATCTTTTCAGTCGCTGATCGGACAAGCGCATCTACTGCAGAAGCGATCTGATGACACGCCCTGAAGCTCACAGTATCAATGATGGATTACCTTCCCTTAACAGGATAACGCCATTCTCCTTTTTTGGACATTTACGTGTTGTCTATGTATGCCTGATGTTTAACTTGTTCAAATACTTCGTTTTATTTCATCCAGAAGCATTGTTGGACCTTTTGAATGTGTTGCCAATGTGACAATTGATTTGTAGGTGTATCGCGAAAATCAGCTTCTGGTAACTTCGGTAAGAAACTGACGATCACGAAGTGACCAGAAGTAAGGACTAGTGGACCATTTGGATCTATTATCCCTTTCGCTCCGAACGACGGATATATCCGTCATCCACATGAAAACTCGCGAAGCCGAACGCCGGATATATCCGACATTCATATGATCACCCTCTGGAGACGAATGCCGGATATATCCGACATGCCGGTAATGTGTACAGCTTTTAACGAAACAAATAAATGACACACCGTTCAAGTTATATTTGTTCTACCTGCATTTTTACATTATTATTGTGTTACATGACAAAGGGATAGAAAATCGAAAGTACTAACATTAGGATAAAGAATTGTTAATGCGAATAATGTTTGCTTCTGTTTGAGTAGCAAATGTATTTAATTCTTGGAACATGAATATATGGACAGATACAACTCGTTTCGTATAGTATTCAAATAATTTAACAGTGGCTTCTCATAAATCATCGAAATGTGGTGACAAGGGCGGTATAAAGTGCCAATTTATTTTACGCTCTGTGGAAAACTTATTCATATTTTAACCATGTGCATCTGATTTAAAAAGTGCATGCATTTCATGTAGTTTATTTCCTGCATCCACAAAGTTGGTTTCGTTGCTTGAATTCATGTTTTCGGGCTTTTCACACCTTGCCATGAATTGTCTTAGCGCAGCGGAAAACTTTCTGCCATTACATCGTCACTTCAGGATGTACTGCCTTAATTACGAGGCAGACTAATCACATTTTTGTTTTTTTTTGTATTTCGATATTTTTTTTAATAAAAAATAGTCCACAATAATCCACACCCATGTTTTAAAACACTCGTTCTTGTGTAAGAGTACGCTCGGCAAATGGCTTATTAAGTTTTTTATTGTCAGCGGATCTGTGTGAAAGCATTGAATGTATCTTTTTATCACTTCGACGACTTGACTTCATTCGTCAAGGAGTTGATATTTTTGTTGCACTGCGTACTATGTGATTTGAATTCCAGCGTGATTTTTTACATGGTAATTCGAAATGATCAAATTTGTTACGTGATTTGATCGTGGGAGAAGCATTGAACCTTGTTGAGCATAAAATAGATTCGAATTTGTTAGTCAATAAATCTTCTTTGTCTAAAAAAGGGGAAAAATGGAATAATTGACTTGTTTTTTCAGTTCAACTTTGTTTAAAAGATTATTTTCATATTGAAGTTCACTGATTGTAGAAGTTCTGTAATAATTTTTCGCCATTTATTAAATCTTTATTGCGAGTACTGCCGGTATTTTGTCCTTTTTGCCTCCAATTGATTGCAATAGCAAAAGGTCGAATGTTTGATTTGATGGTTGGTAGTTGATTGGTTAAAATGAAACATGGGTTCTAACGTATTTCCGGCAATTTACCAGCCAGTATTGAGAACTTTAAGTGAAGCCAAATGGTTAGTACGTTGCTAGGTCATTGTGGTCCGTTATGCTGAAGAAGATTATCATTAAGAAGATTATTCATAAAAGGGATGGGAAGAAAGCCTTCTGAATAAAGCATTTGCAGAATTGTTATATTGCGGTACGTATTTTCACTGGTGAGGTTCGATTATTCTTTGAATATTGACCACACGACTGTTATTTCTATTGTGGTTACTACTTGTCTGTACAACCTTACAAGCCGTGCTGCACACAATTCGAAACGTGTTATCGTTCTTGTTTTAAATAATGCAATCTGTGATTTTGTGCAAAGTAAGCGATATTGTGTGTGTCCTTTTTTATCTGCATACCCTTTTGCACTGTGTTACGGCCCTAGCCTTCGGGTGCAACTCGGGTAGGTTTTACCTCTTTTCGTAGCTCGGGCTACTTGCTTTTCCGGAAGGTCAGGTGATTGCAAATAACAACTCCCCAGTTTATTGAAGTTGTAGCTGCGCGATCTCATAATGAGTATGTTTGTATGATGAAAGTGAGTTTTATCTTTGGGTAGTTGTCGGAGCGATAAGTCGATAAGTCAGCGGACAGAGTAACGACGTCTGTGACTCAAAAGTTGATAATTGACGAACACGATTCGATGAACAGCGTGACTGCGTGTATGAGACTAGAGATGGAAAATGACGAGCCCGAGCTCGGTCACGAGCGTCTGTTTTGTGACGCTCGCCGAGCCCGAAAAGGACGCTGAGTTCGCGACCCTAGTTTCCGTTGCTGGGCGCGAGAACCAGTGTTCTCGGAAAGGTAAGGTGGCCTTGGACTTTAGATCTGTCGAACTGTCGATTTTGGGTGCTATCGAAGATATCGAGCTGTTATGAGGAAGTTGGGAGCTGCAGGGATTGGTTGGGACGGGCGCTTGGAATGCGCTGATGTGTTATATCCGGCTCTACAGCTCGGTTATTATCGACGATTTTAAATATCGGAAAAATATATGAAAATCGACGGCTCGTAACAACTGACATCACAAAATACATGCAACTGAATCATTCCTTTGTATCAAAGTTAGTTTTGTTTGTAAAATTGACAGTGTGTGTGATACAGTCATTCTTCGCGTTCCATGAAATTCTAAGAGTTTTTAATTTTGGATCGCGATTGAGTTGAACGTTTGTATGTATTTACTTTTTAGTTAAGCCATGCAACATTTTCGGATTGTTTATTGCCCATTGTGTCAGATTGAATCCTCCAAACTTTAGTAATTGATTTAGGTGAGTTCGAATATCGCATGCTTAGTAAATGGGTACAGCACCTGAGAGTAAATTATCAACGCATTTTGTAAAATTTGTAAAATCTGGACTACTGATAGAAATAGATGATCTTTATCACCAGCTAATTTTTCTAATCGTCGAATTACTAAAAAGAGAGCACCAGCTTATCCAAATGTGACTGTATCTTAAATGTTTTGATGTTATTGTTTTCTGCCCGCAAGATTCGTTGTCGTTTTCTATCTTCTCCTTGCATCAGTATTTTTAGGTACATCTTTTCAATATCAGTCATTATTACATAATCGTGCAGTCGAAAACGAAGAAATTAAACATATCATCTTGAATTGTTGGGTCGATCATGAAAACATCATTTAACGATATTCCAGTGCTCATGTTTGCCGATTCGACAAACACAACGCGTAGTTTTGTTGTTGTGCTTGTTTCCTTGAGGTCAGCGTGATGTGTTAAATAAAAGTCTCATTCTAGTTCGTCTTCACCTTCCATTATATATCCGAGAATTATGTGATCTTGTACAACGGCGTTAGTATGATTTCTTACGGTCCCGATCTATTTCAGTTTTTAAGACTAAATATAGACGTTTGAAAACTCACGATTCACCTAGTTGGTCGCATTTTTTGTCGAATGAAAGTACAAGTACAATTGAGTACCTTTTTGTGTGATCATGTGTTATTTTTCAAAAAGTGTTGTGGGTTTCTAAGGGATCTTCTTGTATTTTCTAGAATTTCTTCAAATCATGTAAATTTATAACATTGCTGTTAGCTCCTGTTGCAGTTTTATTAGTCTTGATGCATCCATCGATAATCGAACCCAATCTTTGGTCGATGCAACAGGCTGATAATTTTGGTCTTGCACTTTTTACATCACCCAATACATCAATTTCTGTCGGCTTATAAAATTTTGGCTTTACTTTAATTTATATTGTATATGCTGGACAGTTCACAAATAGCTAAATGTAAGAATTTTATTAGGAAAGTCACTCTGACAAGTTTATTCTCAATTGCACTCACAGAATAATTTTTAATTACTACAATAACGTTGTAAAATTTTTTCTTTAATCCTGATATATACTTTAATATTCTAGTAAATAAAGTTTCTAAAGAGAGATCTAAAAGTAAAAACAAACGAATAGCGCTAAATGTTATTACAAAAATAATTTCACATGATCTGATCACAAAATAATTTCTTATGATCTGTCACACAGGTGGTTTGCTATACAAAGCGCGTGAATTCCCTTTTTACTAATAGAGCAAATTGGGTTTGAACTTTTAACTCCTCTGCCTACTTACTGCTGCAGTCCACGCACCGCCGCAAATTTCGTCCAGGTAGCTTTTCAAGACTAAATATTTTGTTTGGTCTAGATGATATAGGTTGTTTATATGCGTTGTTTTTGTTTGCGTACCATTCCTTTTTAATTCCATCAATAATACTTGAAACAAATTGTAACCTGGTTAACTTTTTACCCTTATAATTTTCGGTGTATATTATGTAGACGTTTAAGACCATTCTTCCAATAATATTGAATACAACTTTTTTCCAATACTTCATTGACCTTCTTTCATCTACGTATGCATAAAGCATTTTATCTGATTCGTCCACACCATCTATGAGCTTGTTGTAATTATGAACAACACCAGGTTTCGTCTTTTCGGACTCGTAAATTCCTCTTTTCTTTCTAACGACTACGTTATCTGTGATGCAGTTCGTTGAAACCAATATGACGGGATTTCTTGGAGACTTTTTCTCTCGATAAGAACACAAGAATTTCGTTGCTTTCAAAATATTCAGATGTACCAACATCTGCATTTAGCCTGATTTGGGACGTTTGTTCTATTTCTTTTAATAGTACCCCAGTGTTACGTAAGTAAATCGCGCGCGATTGTATTACCTCTCGCGGGTGTTTCTACGCCAAAGAACGCGAACGGAAATGTATTTTGTAATTTAAAGTAATTAACTTGTTTTGGTTAACATATTTTTTTTGTTATTAATGTTTTTGGGTTCGTAATAAATTTTCGAGATAACAAACTTGTAAAAGTATTTATAATTTAACAAATTACGCGATTGTTGCGCGGAGAATATGTGTTTGAGTTAAAGTTACAAAATTACGCGGCTGTTTCGCGGGGATACGTTCTATTGAGTTTTACATGGTTAACAGTCACTCGTTCTTGATTCAAACGAGTTTTTC
>JABFPT010000425.1:22220-36419 GCA_022817245.1 Nixonia krombeini | reverse complement strand
TGCTCTTTCAACGTTGGAAGTAATATATTGCATCAAACGCAGTTTACATTTTCATAAATTAATTATTCATCATATTGAATATTTTAATCGTGGATCCGATTATTGTCGACACTGATTATGCCGATTTTTTTTATCAGTAATATATAATACGTAATTGATTAGATATACATGTCGGTGGAATTTTGTTGATGTTGCAGAAAATGTATTCTTGATTAATAGATGTTTTTCAAATATCATTTCGTCTCAGGAAATCGACATCAAGAAGCAGGGCGCCGTATCTAGTTACGCCTTCTGTCAATACTCCGATATTAGCAGCGTCGTGAAAGCGATGAGGTCGATGGATGGAGAACACTTGGGCTCGAACAGGATAAAACTAGGATTTGGAAAATCTATGCTAACATCCTGTGTTTGGGTTGATGGTATCGGAGGTAATTTACAGTTACATTTAATTTTCTTAACAAATTTACATGCAGATGTTGAAAAGAAATACGAAATGCTTGTCTTCTTATATTCGCAGAATGTGTCTCTGAAAAGTATTTAAATATGCAATTCCATCAATTTGGACCAATTACCCAAGTAGTGGTTGACAGAGAACGCGGCCACGCTTTGGTTTTCTTCGAGCAGATAAGTTGCGCTCAGGCGGCGGTAAAAGAGATGCGAGGTGCCTCTCTTCGGGGTCGGCGCCTACAAGTGGATTTTGCCTCAAGAGAATGTCAGGAAGCGTTTTACGAACACCTGGAACGACAGGGTTTTGCTGGTGAGAAGCCTTGGGACACATCGCGGCCATCACCGGCTGCAACTTTCGATATAACGTTAGTATACGGTTTTCTGTTTTACTCTCTTTTTCTTGAGATTCATTTACAGAATCAGTAATAATCAAATCACTACAATACATTATAATATGTTATAATATTGTATAATACATTACAGTAGAGAACGCAGTTTCGAATCGGCAGTAACAGTGCCGAATTCTGGGAGTAGATTTACACGTTATGAGACTCCACCTCGAGCAAGGGCAGCAAGTTATAGTCGTACACCAGGCGGCGGTAGTACACCGGGCGCGAGCCCGGCACACCCGACCGGAATGTCTCGCAGCAGTAGCAGCAGACGCACGTACCAAAGCGATCCATATTATGAGGGTGATTATAACGAATCGACTTCAAGACGGTTTCGCAGCTATGATGAATTCAGCCAGGGCAGTGGTGCCAGTCATGACGATTATGAAAGTAGTGTCCTTGGAGATGGTAAGCTAAACGACGAAGATGCAACATTATCAAGAAGACATTCGGTACAGAGTGTAGTGACGAGCGTCGATCCAGCAGCTCCTTCGACTCCGTTACTTCCGCCGCCGGACATCAGACACTTGCAAAAGGAACGCGTACACCTACTGGAACAGCTGGAGGAGTGTCACAGCAGCGGTGACGAGGTTGGTTTCAATCCAAAGAAGCGAGCAAAGCTGGACGGCTCCAACGTGACAACATCAACTGTGAATACGACGATACTCTGCGAGGATGAAGAGCCGGAAATTGCATCACTTCTTGTTACCTCACATTCTGGTAGGAAAGGCATGGAAGTTAGACGTGTGAGCGACAGCAAGGTACTCGTTCATCACAGTACTCGCAGAAGCAACTGCGATGGGAGGGGCCCTGGTCCTTGCAAACGTCGTCGCGACACTACCAGCAGGTTTGTGAACACTTTTACCAACAGTTATGAAAAGAGCATGAACAAGTTATTATTCATTGTGACTAATCAATGTGATATTTATTACAGTATAGTAATGCATATTTATTTTACAGACATCACGAACATCACGATGGTTCGCGACCTGGTACGCCTCTTGTGGACGAACGACCAGAAAATATAATACCAAGTGAACCACGGAGGTTTCGCGAACGAAGTCATGAGGGTCCCTTATCTTTACCATTGCCACGATTTGCCGCCCAAATGTTGAACAACAATAATAATAACAACATGAGTAGTAGTAACAATAATAATAGTAACAGTAACGGCTCAAGATCAAGTAGTGGCAGTCTAGCGAAAATCGCGAGTCCTCCATGTACGAGTAGCCTACCGACTACACCGAGTCCTAGAACAGCGCCTCAACCGCCGGCCTCTCCTCCTCCACGACATCCCAGTCCAAGTCCTACTAGTTCGTCAGATAGTGAGACAGCGCCTCAGTCTCCAAGTCTGGAAGAGCGAATTCGGTCTTTGGACGAGAAATATGAGAAGTGGTCAGGTTCCAGGCAATTGAGCGCATTAAGTGGCGACGCGCTAGCCAAATTGGATTCCACTACTTCGGAAAGATTCAGGTTAAATTTTAGTCTATAATATAAGTGTATTTCAAAAGTTATAAATTACGAACAATACTGCGTGATGTACCGTTCATATTCACTAAAATTATTTACACAAATTTGTCATCAATCTAAAGTTGATCTTATCAGCGAAAAAGACAATGTACTAAATGCCATAACAGTGTACAAACTGTAAATACAAATGTTACTTTTATTTTTCAGGTTTCGACATAAATTATTGGACTTGGATCTGCACGAGGTGCAACCGTCAGACATCGTAAAGTCAGTTCTGGCAAAGCGCAGCGTCTTCGATGAAGACTCAAAACGGTTAGAGAATTTCAGTGAAAAGTATGAACCACGTGAATTCACTGGAGTGATTGGCGTTAGTTCCATGATTGGCAGTAGCAGTAGTCTGATGGGAAGTTGTGCGAGCAAGGTTTGTTTACAGTATCCGTTTCCTAGTCATCCGCCCGCGCCTCCTTCCACTGGCAGCAGCAGTAGCGTAATCGGTGCAGCTTCACCGTCGGGCAGTGGCGCAGTTGCAATGCCGACTGCGCTCAAAACCGATCCACGAACGACGGCGCCACATAACTGCATCCATCCAAACTCAGCAACACCGATCACGCCTGGTACTTCCATCAAAACCGTTAGTCCCGAATTACCACCTGTTTCTTTACCGATTGGTCTTGGTACTAGCAACAGCGTCGGTGCTCTCTCCTCTGCAAGTAACGGCAGTCTGGGTGTTCACCCAACTTTAAATGCATCAACAAACCGTGGCTTAATGGACACCGCTAATGCAGCTTCTGTGGTTACGCCAACGACGACCTCAAATCACCACCAAACGTGTACATCTGTATCTACCTCGTTGACTACACCCTCGTGCACAACAACCTTGTCTCCGTCAACTGCCTCGTCGTCTTCCTCTTCGTCCTCGTCCTCATCCTCCGCTTCGTCGTTGTCATCGTTATCGTCATCTTCATCATCATCATCGTCTTCATCACCATCTGTGCGACTTCGCAAAGAAAATCGTGACTCTCGCGACAGTGGAGATGCAAAGCGAAGTAAGAGCAAAGAATGTACTGTACGAAAAACGCGTAAAGAGGACAGTAGCGAACAAGAGAGAAGTAGGCAAAAAGATGAGGAAAAAGCAAATCCAAGTGATGCCACGGAATCGGAACAACATGTTAAAGAAATTAAAGAGAATAAGCACGAAAGGAAAGAAAGAGAAGAAAAGGAAAGGCGTGAACGTGAAGAACGCGAAAAACAGGAAAGACGAGAAAAAGAAGATCGAGATCGACAAGAGAGGAAAGAGCGAGAGGAGCGCGAAAGGCGAGAGAAGGATGAGGAACGACGGGAGAGGGAACGTTTGGAAAAAGAAAGGCAGGAAAAGGAGCGCAAAGAACGTGAAGAACGGGAACGAGAACGAGAAAAAGAACGGGAACGAGAACGAGAAAGAGAACGGGAACGAGAACGAGAAAGGGAACGAGAACGAGAAAGGGAACGAGAACGGGAAAGGGAACGAGAACGAGAACGGAAAGAAAAAGAGGAGCAAGAGAGACGAGAAAAGGAACGAATTGAGAGGGAAAAGAAAGAGCGAGAGGAACGAGAGAGAAAAGAACGCGAGGAGAAGGAGAGGAAAGAACGTGACATGCGAATAGAAAGAGAACGTCAGGAGAAGGAACGTTTAAGGAAGGAGAGAGAAGAACAAGAAAGGCGAGAGAAGGAAGAACGGGATAGACTGGAAAAGGAACGGAGGAGAGAGGAGAAAGAGCGTTTGGAGCGGGAGCGAAAACGTGAAAGAGAAGAGAAGGAAAGACTCGAACGGGAGAGAAGAAAAGAAAAGGAGAAGGAAGAGCGGGAACGTCTCGAAAAGGAAAAGCGTGAAAAGGAAGACAAAGAAAGATTCGAACGAGAGAAGAGGAGAGAGCGAGAAGATCAGGAAAGAAGGGAAAAGGAGAAGACTGAACGGGAGAAACGTAGAGAGCGTGAAGAGCGCGAAAAGGAAAAAGAAAGAAGAGAAAGAGATGAAAGCAGGAGGCAGTCGACGGAAAATCATCATCCAAACACACAAAATTTGTTACAATCAATGCCTACAGCGACTAAGCGTCGTTGTTCCTCGCAAGAAGCACCATCCGAAGATGACGCAAAACGTATAAAAATATCTGAACATCGAAGGGACAACAAAGACAAAACACGGCAGAATCGTCGTTCCGAAGACAGAAAACACCGGAATGACTCACATAGGACCAATCGAGAGAACCGTGAATGTCGTGAGAGTAAAGATGTCTCGAGTCAAGAAAATACGCAATCTCATGATCTTGCCAGAGAATCTAGCAGGGAAGGTAAAGAGAATAACCGTGAGAGTGGAAGTCGAGACAAACAAAGAAGTAAGAAAAATCGAACGGAGAAAGAGAGTAGAGAGCGAAGTCCAAGGGTGTCGCATGACACAGAAAAGGACTTCCTCTCGAGGTTGGAAGTATCAAAAAGGAATGACTCAAGCCCACCAAATGATGATACTTCACATCATCCACGGGAATCTCAACAGTTACATCATCAACAGCCGCCTCCAACATTGCATAGTGACATGGATGAAGGTGCACTTTCTACGCACGAGATGCAAGTAGCCCGGCACCCATCTGCAACGGACACTGATAGTGACGAACCGAAGAAACACTCCATCTTTGATATCGTCGATGATGAACCAGCGTACATTAGTATGTACGACAAAGTTAAAGCACGATCAACAAAGAATATGCAGAAACTTGAGGAAGAAAAGCGCCAAGTATGTAGTTATTTTTATGGAATTTTTCTTTTCCAGTTCTTGTCATTGAGACATATTTATTTAAGTCTTACGTTGTGAATATTGTACAGAAATGTTAGTAAAAATCATTTTAATCATTGTCTTTTAACATTTACTTATATACAACTGAAAATGCTTTGAGTCAGTGCGAAGAATTTTTATAATTTATTTTAAAAACTTTGTTATTATTTCGTAAAAAGAAATTTTATTTCATTAATCATGTGAATGTAACATCAATTTTGTTATCACTGCAGGTCCGATTGAAGGATAAATTCTCTCAATTGAAGAGAAGTCGAGCAAGACGTGAAGAAAAGAAACAGAGTACATCCTGGGATGGCGACTCAGTAAGCAGCAAGGCATTAACGGAAGACGAAGCCACGTCGGAGTCCGATTCCACACGCGCGAAGTCGCTCTCTCGGAAAGGTTCTCGATCTCGTATCCATTCAGAAACAAGTGAAGAAGAGGAATCACCATTCAACAAAATGCACAAAGTGGTAGTAAAGGAGGAGCGTTTCCACGAGAGCGAAGTTGATCTTGGTTTTGCGGACACAGAAGAGAAGCACAATTCGCATGAGTCGTCTAAAGTAAAATCAATGGTGAACAACATCCGTACGAGTATAAAAGAAGAGCCCCGGACGTCGGATGATGAGGAACGCTTGAGTGTTTCATTCCGCAGTGCAAATAACCCGGCGGTAACAAATAACCATGAACGCGAACCTCGTAAGAAGTCTCATAAGAAAAAGCAAAAGCGTCAAAAGAATTCCATATCCAGCGAGGAAAGTGTCAGTGTCAAGTTGGAGTGTATTGATGCGTTGGACCATAAGAACAGTAAATCAAATGTAGCAGATACAAATAATATCGATTGTCATCCGTGTCATCGTTCTCCTGCCCTAACCGCTTCCAATGCGGTGATTGTTGCACCGATTACAAAGAGTGCGATTGAGAGTGCCGAGGAAAGGATGCGCGCTGACAAAAAGCAACGAAATAAGAAAGATAAACGGCGTGATAAGAATGGTGAAGATAAAACGAAAGCAAGACGAAAAAGGCTCAGTAGGCAGGAAGCCAGAGACAGTCAAAGAATGGAGGATATTTTTGGGCCGCTTTCCGATGACGTTGATTCCGCAAATGACACCTACTTTAATATGGTTTACACGGAAAACAATGTGTATGGTTCGGACAGTGACGGTGCTCGAGGGTCATTGCTTGATGTCGAAAGAATGCGAAGGAAATCTGAGAAAAAACGGCGACATCAGCCTCAAGATGAAAACAGCGTTGACTTGGCAGCTGCTGGTCGTGAGATAGAGGCTAAGCTTCTCGATGATCTGCCCAACTCTCCTAAATCAGCCGTTGCTTGTACGGAGTCAAACGATCACGATGTCTTCCGCTTTACCGACGACAATGACAGTGTTGAGCCATCTACGCCGACAACTGCTACAACAACGGAAAAGATCAAAGAGAAAAAGAAAAAGCGGAAGAAGACAAAAGAAGAGCGTGCACGTAAAGATTACCACCATCATCACCACCATCATCATCACCATCACCATCATCACGATAAAAGTGGTATGCTACCGTATCTTGGTGCGGATCCTAGTCCACCTCGTGCTAGTAGTCCATTGATACCGAAGACTATGTCGCCAACATTACCAACACCACGGGACACCCTGCTCAGCCCAATATCGAAAATGCCATCAACGATAACAAAGAATGTAACATCTCCAATCACATCAGTTGTCACAAGCGATGTGCAAGACGTGAAACCAGAGAAAAAGAAGAAGGACAAGTTGATTCCTGGATTTGGTATTGATATTGACGAGACCATTCATGAAAATGCCGTAAAAAGCATATCAGAGCCCGAGGAAAGAGAATCAAGCGTGCAACAACAGCGCACAAGTCGCGATGAGCAGGAAGTGCCAGAATCAGTAACGTCAGCACCACAGGTGGAAGATAAACCTCGTGTTGCCATATCTCAGGAGGAGACTGAAGATGCTGTTGCGGCTTTGTTAGAGGAAACATTCGGTGCTTCTACAGAAGATTATTCCTACGAAGGAGAAGAAGAGGAAGAACCAGACGGAGAAAGTACAAATGAACCATCGGCCGATGCACCTCCACAAGAGGATGTAGAAGAAATGCAGCAAGCTGTAGAAAGTCTCAACGCTTCTACGACCGAGGGTGAGACTGATCTGAAACCCGACACACCTCAGAGCGAACATGATCTTCAGATCGATACAGATACAGAGGAAGACCCACACTACGAGAGCTTTGATCTGAATCAACCACCAAAAACACCTGACATACCGTCATTCTATAAATCACCTGTTAAGACGCCAACGACATCAGCAACTTCTGTTGCTAGTGCAACAGAGAAAACTGTAGATAATCGTTTACCAGTAAGCACGGCATCGATTATTATGAAGTTACCGAGTCCACCTAGTTCAGTAATCGCTCATTCGTGGACGTTAAGTAATAAATCGGAGCACAATTTACGAGATATTATGAAAACACCGCAGACTGATGCTGCTGAGCCAAGTGCGTGTGCTACGGAACCCGAACCCTCGACACAGGCCCAGGCACAAGCGCAGGTACAAGCGCAAGTGCAGGTACAAGCGCAAGTACAGGTACAAGCACAAGCCCAAGTCCAAACACCACAGGTGCAGTCGTCGCCCCAGATAAACAGATCTGTTGTACCTGTCTCTTCGCCGCAATATAAGCCACTGTGTAGTAGTAATAGCAATAATACCAGCAACAACGCCATCAGTAGCACCATCAACATTAGCAGCAGCAGCAGCAGCAGCAGCATCAGCAGCATCAGCAGCATCAGCAGCAGCGTTAGCAGCAGCAGCAGTACTACTAGTGGAAGCACAACCACTGTTTCATCTATTGCCACAACTGGCATCAGTACATGCAGCACTAGTAACAATATTAACAATGAACCACCAAAAATTCTGCTACCTGCTCCAACTAGTTCTAGTCCTGGACAAAGTCTCGTTAATTCACAGCCTGTTCCTTATCAAAGACTTCCGGTTCCACCGCCAAGTCAAATGGTATCGTTGCGGCAAGCTGCTCCGAGAATGCAAAATGTTGTGTGCTGCGCATCTTCATCACCATCCACAACTTTGACATCTGTGCCACCACCACCGCCTCCTCCTCTTTCTCTGGTACCATCTAGAATGCCAACACTAATAACAGCTCAGTTGTCACCAAGAGTAACGCAACCGCTGTCACCAAACGGGCAATGGTCGCGCAGTTCTCATGTTTCGAGCGTTCCAAAGCCGACAACTACTGCATCGGTTCGGATACCTGTCAGTGTACCAATTTCTGCACACAAACCGGAAACTCCAACATCACATATATATTCTACTGCTGCTACTCAGCAACCAGTGATACAACATGCGCCAGGAATGCGTGCTCTTGCACCTAATTATCTTCGTGGTGGACTTCCGCCACTTAGTTTGAACATACCACCACGTCCATACATGCCAAGTGTTCCTATTGCTTCTACTGGTATTCAAGTGAAAAACACGCGGGATATAGTTCTTGGTGGTAAATCCGTTATTGAAACATTATTGCCGGTTAATCCTAATGAACCACCACCGCGAATGGACGAGCCAAAGTTGTCACCAGCAATTATTCCCGAACCAACGAATAAAGCGTCTACATCGCCAAAAGTTCCGTCGCCTAATCAGCCGCCAACTTTCATACCCGAAACGGCAAAGATCGAAATTAGCGCCGGCGGGTCGAGTCCAGTTTTCGGCAAGCCTACAACTGTCTCTGAATCATGTGCAATGTCACCAAAGCAACAAATATCGTCGACTGAAAGCTGTTTACTATCACCGAAGCAATTGCAACAAGATACGTCAAACCTGCAGTTACTCACAACACCGGTACCTCGTACATCGACGCCCAGTCCAGTAATTGTGGCTCATGGTCAATCACAATTGGTACAGAAAACCACTACAGTAACTCCGAATCAACCCTTAATTAAGACCGTAACGCCAGTCACAATAGGCAGTGACAAGTGTACTGCACGATTTGGCATGTATCCTTCTTACTCTGAGGTATCTAGCATGGATGCACCAGAAAGCGCGTACACACGATTGCCACGGGGTGTCCTTCGTGACCAAAAGGAAGTGGATTCTGCGCAGAATAAGATTATCGAACAACAACAGCAGCAGCAAATAGTGAAGCACCAGCGCGTTCAGATTAAGCAAGAAGATATGACTCCTCCGGAAGTAAGTCAACACGAAGACGACAAACCTCAACAGCCAGGAAATGTGGACCTTGAAGTAAAAGTAGAAAAGCAAGAGCCGGTTGAGCAGAAAATCTCCACAAGTTTAATTATTGAACCGAAAATTGAAATGGAATCTGTACCGAAAATGGAAGAAAAATTGGAAGAAACAAAGACAGATGTTAACGTAAAAAGCGACGATGACGCTGAAGAACTAGATGAAGAATTGCCAAGAGAACCATGTACAGATCCATTAGCATTAGACGTTGCTAAGGAAGATCCAACCGATAGTAAAGAAGACAGCGACTATTGGTCAGCAAAGGAAGTAAATATCGAAAGTGTAATTAAAAAGGTCGATGCATTATGCGACGGAGAAGGAAACGACGGCGAGGGCGATGGAAGTACTGAACAGAATCAAGAGGCAAATGGCGATCCTCATGATATTACTAAAAACGAAGATCTGTGGTATGACACTGAGTCTACAGAAGGTGATGGCAAAAAGAGTTTCACGACCAACGAAGAGCAGAACGAAGGCGTTGAAACTTTTGAAACTGAATCTATTAGGTCACGTCGTGGAAGATCGAAGGGTAGACGTGGCGGTGGTCGTGGTGGTGTAACTACGCGTCGAGGTGGTAGAAATGCGTCCGTTACGACGCATAGACGCGGTGGACGAACAGCAAAAGGCGGTAAACACCATACAGAGAAAAACAAGTTGCCTGCAGATGTTTATGAGTTTCATGATGATAGTGAAGAGGACAATGCTGGTAGACCACGACTCATTCTCACTATCAAATCACCAGGACCTAACGGGCCCAATGCTCCCCCTGCTACTCCTGTGGCTGCAGTTAAGGAAGTGCCACCAGAAGAATTCCTGTCTCCGGCTGCGAATACACGGAAATCAAAGAGACTGGCAGAGAAAGATGGAAGTCGGACTACTGTTGATGATATTATTGAAGATGTTGTACGTGGCTCCGCTGCAAATAAAGCGCTGGCCGCTGCAAGGAGAAGTACTAGGCATAATAATTCACCAAGGAATATCAAACAACCACAGCAACAGCAACAACTCACGGTATATAATACATTTATATTTTGTATATTTTTCTTTATGTTATGACAATCCAATTTTATATAGAAGTATAATATTAAGAAACTGTAGATGTAACTTTGAACCTGCAACCTTTTAACCTTATGTAACATTTATTTACAATGGACTACAATGTATTACATTTAAAAATGATTTATTAAAGTACGTCAGGTTTTCTTTCATTCAAATAAAATATTGTATAAAAATATTATATAATGAATCATTTTTACTAATGATTATTTCAGGTTCCTACTACAGAGCCACGAAAATCATCAAGAGTTAGTCGCAAAGCGACTCGACGCACTTCCGAAAACGATGATAGTAGCGAGGATAAGACTAAAGAAGCTCCATCCGAGGTTATACAAGAGAGCGTACCGAATAAAGAGGAAGAGTCTGCGATTCAAGAAGAGCCATTGAAGACGGAGGAAGTGAAGCGGAGTCCATCACCGACTGTTCCAAAGAACACAGCTTCTTTGGAACCCATGACGTTGATTGACCCTGTTACGGGAGTGCTAATACCGATGCGAGAGTCTGAAGAGGGTCAATATATACCAGTGTCCACTTCTGGTCAAACTCATAATACAGCCAGAACTATCGTGGAAACCCGTCCTAGTACAATACCTGTGACTCAAACTCAAATTGTTGAGGAAGCAAAAACAGAATTGAAAGTTCCAACAAACAGTGGTCAACAGCAACCTCAATTACCACCCACTCAAGCAATTATTAAGCCACAATCACCTGTAACGTCAGTGCTCGTTCACTCTCCAAACGCTTCGGTTACGACGGCAATTACAACAACGCCAACGACGGTGACTAACGTAGCACCAACTACAACATGTCCAGCTAAACCAACGACTTTAAAAGCGCATGTCTTGAATGCAAGCAAACTTGTGAATCAACAAGCTCAACATCAACAGGTATGGTTGAAGACTTAAAAATATTCTATTTTCTATCCATTTCTACTTCCCTCGAAAATATTGAGATTTCATTTCAATTATTTTGAAAAGAATTTTTTTTCTATTTGCCAGATTGTTATGACAAAACCGGTTGTACCAAGTTTACCGAATCAAGCAGTAGTACAAAATATTATCAAGCAGCAGCCTTCTCAAGCAATTCAAGGATTGCAGTTACAAATTCCTGGAGGCCGAGTAGCATCACCTAATTTAAGTCCACATGGGAAACAGTCAACCACGATAAAGCCGATACAGCCGATACAGCCAATGTCGCCAGTCCTCAATAGCAATGTACATCTTCTTCAAGCAGCGAAACAACAACCACAGCAACCACCAACAATCGTGAATATGTCGCAGAAAATACCAATAAATGTACACGCAACGGCGCAAAGGATTTTACAACCAGTAACACAACCTACCTCTCTGAAAGGGGTTAATGGACAACCGCACCCTCTAAATCCGAAAGTACACCTGCTACAAGCAGTAGCACCGGCTATTGTGCCTGGAGCTGTAGTCAGTCCACCCTCTCAAGCACATCTCGTTGGTCCTCAACCTGTTGTTACTGGCGTCACCGCTTGTACAAGATCGACTGTACCTAAGCCTCAGGTATTTAACAAAAACAATTAGTCATAATTGGTCAATTTAGTATAGTCATAAACTAAAAATAGTTTGGTTTCTCTCTAAATGTATAATAATACGTTATTAATGTTTATTAACATATTTCAGTATATTTATACAATATGTTTCACACATTATGTTTAGAAATCGCTTATTATATTGTAGGAATCTGGGGTTATGGAACCACCAAAAGTAGAAGTTTCCATGTCCGGTTGCATCATGGTGCCAGCCCCGAGTCCACAAAGTCGTGGTGTACCCATTCCAACTTACGATGCGCCAATGGTAAAATTGCATTATGAATTAATAAAATGCATGTTATTATAATTCTTAAAACATTATTAACACATATAACGATAAAGTCATGTAATGATTCACATTATTTCGTCCATTGTCACTGTTCTATGTCTTTTTGTGTTATACACTTTTAATAAATCATTTATGTTGATTAACAAAAGTTTCTTGCACTTTAATAATAACTGTTCAGTTTATTACTTTCTGATTTTATTCTTAAAAGTTACTCTTTCAATGCTGAGTAACAGTATTATGTTTTGCATATTTCCAGAATTAACTTGTATTGCTTTAAATTTATCTGTCAACTCATTTAAATAACATTCATTTGTATCAATTGAACAAAATGTAATAATTGCCATTTGCCAACAGACGTTTTATAAAAAAAATTCCATAGTCGAAAATAATATTCATGACTCTTATTCAACAAGTATTGTATGAAAAACTTTATTTACATCTAAAAGATTATCCATTCATTAGCATGTAATGACATTATAGTATTAATGTTTTTCGTGATTGTGATGATTCATTCTGTATTTCTTAACATGGTATTCGACAACGAAATTAAATTTGCTTTAAAAGCAAAAGAGATGTAAAGTACCAATGCAATATGTAATTAAATAAAGAGTTACTTGATTAAAAATAGAAAATATCATAATTTGTTATAAAAGAAGAAATTAAAATTGTGTGAAATTTATTACTCTTGGTCTTGTTTAATGTTACATACATTCATATATCATGTATGTCGCTTTCACGGAAGATACTAACTTGCTTGGTTTTGGTTAGCATGGGAGTACGGGTGCTGCTCCATCGCCAGGGGGACAGTATGGACTTGTACCCCCACATCGCTCCCAGAGCCCTCCACTGCCACCACCTGCCCATCATCACGCTAATGCTCCTCAGGTACTTACAATATAGCTTTTGCGGAATTATATAACATATTAAACAGTTTATTAAACACAATGAAATGTGTCTTTAAAATAAATTTGCGTTAAGTATAGCTTTGATAGAAATGTTATTTTTCAATTCCAGTTTAAATGCAATTCACTCAATAATATATACAAATAGCATTTATAATAAACCATTTATAAATCTCAATTAAATAATAATGCGAATTTCCTACAGAGTGACGTTGTTAACCATTACGGAGGATTGTCACGAGGTGGAGAGATACCTCCTCATTACATGCATCCGCAAGTGCTGCAATATCAGTATCTACGTGCTCAACAAGAAGCGTTAACAGCGCCGCGAATCCCATATCATGTACCAGGAACACGATCTCCACACTTACCACTAGAACCGAAGTTGGAAGCAGGAGAGGAGAGCAATAGTCCACCATTAGAGTTAAGGCGAGGGACAAGAACACCTCAAGAACGCACTACGGATAGTCCACAAGTAGCTCAAGTGTACATGCTACATGGAGGCGCGCGACTTCCACCACCACCACCACCTCTACAGTATAATGCTGGAAGTGCTGTACAGCGAACTTACTATGAGCCACCTCCTGCACATCTACGTTCACAATACCCAATGGCAGCAAGTGAGGCGCCTACTGATCGGGCTATTACACCAGATAGGCATAGGAAACACCAGATACCAACACCGCCACACGCGTCTCAAGTACCATCGCAAGCGGATTCATTACTGATGTTATTGCAACGGTATCCGGTAATGTGGCAGGGTTTATTGGCCTTGAAGAACGACCAGGCGGCCGTGCAAATGCACTTTGTGTTTGGCAATCCTAATGTCGCACGGGACAGTTTGCCTTGCAACAGTGACGGTTCTACACCACCGCTGAGAATTGCGCAAAGAATGAGGCTAGAGCAGACACAGGTGGAAGGTGTAGCAAGAAAAATGCAGGTAAATATCACTATTTTCGTAATAATTAATTTTGCAATTATCAATAGTGAAACTACAATTAAATTGTATTTATATGTGAT
>JABFPT010000425.1:5661-17079 GCA_022817245.1 Nixonia krombeini | reverse complement strand
TAATCGAATAGAACAGATATTATAAGTTACCAATTATAATACTAATTACAATGCCCACACTTCTAAAACTCAATTTTTTTGCGCCTCAAGTTCATCCTCAATTGCTTTGCGATAGACGTCAAAACCTCCTTCTATGCAGCGAATTGAACCTTCGCCACAAACCCACAATTCTGTGCATACCATGCGAATTAATCGTTCATCGTGAGAAACCAATATTACTCCAGCCTAAAAAGAAAGGTTAACAATGTTGTTAAAAGGTCAGCAGTAATAATTTTTTACGTTCTTCCTTGTAGAATATAATAAAGTGCGAAACTTCTGTAACTTTCTATGATATTTGTATAACTACAAGGCAATTATTAATGTTTATATTTATAAAATTAATCAAGTGCATATTAATTTTACTGCCGAAAAAGAAAGAATGGACATATGTTGTTGTGAACAGAATGTAAAAAATAACTAAATTCTATTGCGATCATAAATGTAATATTACGTACTTGACACGTGTTAAGAGCTTTACCCAATGCTTCTATCGACTCAATGTCGAGATGATTTGTTGGTTCATCCAAAATAAGGAAATTTGGCATAGCAGCACACATTAATGCAAAAGCAACTCTTGATTTTTGTCCACCTGAAAGCGAGTTTATTGTCTGAAGAGCAAGATCACCACTTATGCCGAAACTACCCAGCATTCGTCGGTACTCTTCAATTGGTTTACCTAAAACAATTTCATAAAATGTGCAGAACAAAATAAAAAAATTGTTACTATTTAGAAAAATATTTTTCATAATGTATATTACAATTTGATAACGAATACTTTACACTGAACTATTTACCTGGAAAACGATTTTGTAATAATTCTACAGGGCAAACTCGCAAATCTAGTTGATCGACATGATGTTGACTGAAATAACCAAACTTAAGGTTGCGGTGAAGATGAATGGTCCCATGCGTTGGACTAAGCGTGCCAACGATTAATTTCAATAAGGTAGTTTTTCCAGTTCCATTTTCTCCTACAACGCAAATTCGAGATTGCAAACCGGCAGTTAAATTAACACCTGAGAAAAGGAACGATTCTTCTGGTTTGTAGCGGAAGGAAACTTCGTTTAGCTGCAGAATAGGTGGACTTAGAGGTTCTACATCTGGGAAACGTAATGTCACTTCGCTCTCCTTGTCCATTGGTTTTAATACAGGTCTGGTATATGTGCAAAAATCACATTATAAAATGACATTAGAAATTAATAAATTACCAGTAGCAAACTTTAACTACAACAGAAAGTTGTACAAGCAAATGAACTTACAATTTTTCAAGCATTTTTATTTTACTTTGCACACTCGAGGCACGATTGGCATTATAACGAAACTTGTCAATGAATTCTTGAACGTGAGCTCTTTTAGCTTGTTGTGCTTCGTACTCTCGTTGCTGATTCCTTTCACGTTCTCCTTTCGTCTTTATGAATTGTTCGTAATTACCACGATATGCTTCGATTTTCTGTTGACGTAGATAAAGAATGTCTGTTGGAACCTGACAAGAAAGTAATAATATTTATAATTAAATAATTGTGAAATTGTGAAAAACAATTAATAATTTTATTGAAAATATTAAGTATAGGTATATGCATAATACGTTAAAGAAAATAACATACCGTATCCAGGAAATGACGATCATGCGATACGACGAGTAAAGTGTTTGGCCACGACTGCAGATATTTTTCTAACCATAGAATAGTTTTGATGTCGAGCATGTTCGTTGGTTCGTCAAGTAACAAAAGATCGGGTTTCGAAAATAATGCTCTAGCAAGCGCAAGACGCATACGCCAACCTCCAGAAAAGGCTTTAGTTGGCCAGGATTGTCTTTCAACAGAAAAGCCAAGACCGGATAAAATACCGCTTGCTCGAGCGGGTGCTTTATCCACCTCAGCTGCACGCATCGCTTCATAAACGCGACCCAATTCTTCACCTAACGAGTCTCCACTTTTACCCTCATTCTTTTCAATGGCTGCTTGAAGTTCCGCCTCACGACTCAGTAATATACTTCTTTCCTGATCGCATTCCAGAACAGAGTCGAGCGCGGACGTATCGTTCCCTTCAACCTCTTGTTCAACATGTAAGACTTTCACGTGAGACGGTATTCGCAACTGTTTACTTATGGTGGAGGATGATGATGATAACAAAACGAAAGGCACGATTATCTACAGGTCAAGTTCAATCGATGGTCACCGTAAAATGGGTTCAAATAAAGTTACCGATGTTTGTTTAAAAACAAACATATTCGGCTCTGTAATTGCTTAACATTATATTTTTGGCACCAAACAAGTAATATGATTTGTTCCATTTTACAGTGTTTATTACTAAATATTGCAATAGTGGTTTTTATTACTGGTACTGGTATTACTGGTTTATAGTACTTAAAAATGAAAGGATTTATTGATTGTCACAGATTATACTGAAATGCTATAAAAACAAAACAATAACTTACCTAGATATCATTCGCAATAGGGTAGTTTTTCCTATTCCATTTCTTCCCACAAGACCATACCTTCTACCGAAAGCAAGTGTTAAATCGGCACTTTGTAGTAATATTCTATCTCCGTAAGCAACATCAAAATTCTCTATCCTAATATCCTGCGTCCTATTCACTCCATTTTTGGCTTCCATTCTATTGTCTTTTTTGCTCGTCATCTGACTCGCACTAGCCATGTCATACGATGAGCTTAAGGCATTGGAATGAGCATTCTGTCGTGCAGAAATCATGTCACCCACTCGTTTTTCCTGTTTTTGTTGAAGCTTTGCTTCAGCCTTCTCCAACTTCTTCGCATCGACTTTCTGCAATGTTATAATTCTATAGAAATTACACATTATGGTTAATACATTCTTTTTAGTCATTGCACTAAATTGATGTTTACCATTGCATCATCCCTTGTTGTAACCCATATACTTTTAATTTGTTCTACTTGTGCTTCCAAAGTGGCAGCTAAGCTTCCTAAATGAACAGGAGCTTTTAATACTTTGTTAACGCCATTTCTTTTTTCTGTAAAGTTTTCTCCATTGGATCCCCCTTTCAGCATCTCCAAGAGTTTCTCACATATTTGCCTAAAAGATATTAAGAAAATTCTCTGTTGGTGACAAGTTAAAAATGTATGTTAAACTAAACACATGAAATGCTTGAATATACTCCATGATAAAATTGATTTTTAGTATGATAAGCTGTATCGTTAATAACATAATATTTGGTAAATAAAACTAAATATCATCACATATATATGAGTACTTACAATAGTATTCAACTGATTAAAACTTTTTTACTGATATATATTATATATAAATTTTTAAACGTAAATTCTGAAACCACTGATACAACAAATGATACAGATAGTAAATATATATATAAGTCTCACATGGGCTTTATGAGTAACATTTAGTTTATATAGATACAGGATTAAAAATCTCAGACTATTCAGAAGTAAAAATTTATAATATTATTTCATCAAATTAATATGTTCTGTTATAATTGTCAGCTATTATTATTGATGAAAGTTACAGGAATAATATGTTATCACAAAATTAATATTTATTTTTAAATATGTAAACGAAAAACTTTTAACCTACCTAACTTCGTCTTCAGGCTTGTCAGCTACCTCATGCAAAACCTGACCAATTGCTTCATAAACTTCATTACCGTCTTCAAAGTCATCCTTTGAACTATCCAGAATGCCTATGTTAAAAATTGGATATGATTAATTATAATTCGTTTTCCATCTGACTGTTTTTCGAAGAATATACATCATTCTTGCCACATTTTTCGTAGTAAGGTTAACTTTAATGACTACTACTTAACAAAGTGATTTATACTATCAATGTTAATATACAAATAATATTATCCCAAAAAGATATAATCTAACACAATAAAAACTGTCTCCTCTTTTTCATTTGCTTTTATGAAAGGTTTAGTCATCGTGTTACCTTCCACATATTGGTACAGGTCATCGTCTATCATGGGAAACTGACTTTTTATGTATTCTCCACACACTGCCATTGTCAATTACAATTGTTTACTTGAACAACGTTCAAATTTAATTTTATATTTAAGAAGGGCTATAACATTCGGAAAATAGATTGTACGGTTTATAAATCCACGTAGATGCTACAATTTCGGAACGTTTTTGATAATGTAAAACGTATCAGCCATGTTGAAAATAGGCCGAACCGATTGGCTCCATAAGTCCATATAAACGTCTCAATTCGGAAACTAGTATAATTTTATGTAATTTTCAACTATGTGAAGGTGGAAGATAATGTCAAGTAAATTAAGTTCAAAAATCAAGTTATTTGTTTTGAGGACATAGAAGAAAAAATAGGAAGAAGCGTAGAATTCGATAAAATGTAGTTTAATTTTTATGTACTGTCATTTATGATATATATTTGTTCATAAAGAATGTATTCCAATCTAAAGTCAATTATATTTCGATAACCTCATAATTTTCTTATAAATAAAATTCAAAACTAATATCCTATCGCGCCACACGAAAGCAAATTATACTTATTTATCCACCCCCACTTCGAGGTACTTTTTCCTCACATTTCAAACTCAACTCGATACAGTTTTTCAACGGGAAATATGTGTAAAATTTTGAATTTCGCTGACTGTAATATTTATATGTACGTATGAATCTGACAGATATTCTTACGCTACAAAATACTATTCATTTTCTCATTTACGACGCATACGTTAGTTTTTCGCTTTTATTTAAGTTTCTTAAAAATTCAAAGTCGATTGAAATATGTTAAGTTGGAAGGATTGTTCATCGCTGTGCACATGCGCATCAATAAACAGTTGTAAGCTGTCACAAATTTAAAGGGGTACTGACAAAATACACGGGAACGATGGTCCAATGAAAACTTCGTGTGGACATGCAGAGAACCAATGGATAGCGCGTATCCGATACGTAGCTGAACTGAGAAGAAGGAGATTGAGAAGGAGGAAGCACTCAGGGAGTCAGAGAGGTAAAATAATGGCAACGGACGTTGAAGAATCCGACAGAATTTCGCCAAAAAGACAGCGGACTTTGGTGTTAACAAATTCGGACAGTTTCGGAGAATCGGTAATTCCCACGATTCTTTTATTCGATTACAGCATGGCTAGAATTACATGATGCATTTTAGTGGTCACTGATGACGAAAGCGTACTGAAGAGAAAGCTGACCAAGTATAACTATAACGTTGAAGAATTTAATTTCACACGTTTTGCTGCATGAAACTCCTTTCAATTGTGAAATGTTCAGTTTGACATACTATGATTAACTCTATATACATATATTGGGATTTAAAATGTAAATGTTTATAAAGCATTAATTGCATGTAGTAATTGAGATAAACGTTACATTTGCAGACATTTACGTCAAATTCAACTGTTATTAAATGTATGAAATTTAATTCAAAATAATAATTATTTCTCGAAATAACATTACCAAAGCAATTAAAATTTCTCAAATATGTAATGTATAAATGCTTTGTTACAAACATCTACTACAGCTGTTTATAATACACATTTGTAAATAAAGAAGTAACCAAAATACATGATACTAAATAAATAACTGTGCAAAAGGATTTAATGATATGTTCACAATTTGTTTAGAATTTATAAAATTTCTTTGTATCAATTTAAGATTGTCTATTTTTTAATTTGGCTCAATGTTTATTTACAGAAATGTAGATAACATTTTATGCAAGTACATTAATAAAAACTTTTTTATTAGTATTAAATGTATAAGTATATGACCATACTTGAAGGAATATGAATAATACATTTTTTTACAATTTTTCCTAATTTCAAATTTGGTCATGTTTTTACTTGTATTAAGTAAAAGATTTAAATACACTGCACTGCATTTAATAAATTAATTTAAATTATCATGTATTTTATCTGTATGAATTATATTCATGTTACTCTATATGATAAAACATTAGTAAATTTGGTTTTGTAGCAATTTATTCAAGTGGAAAATGAGAAAAAAAGAGCAGAAGCTAGTACTTCAAATGAGCCAAGTGAAGAAGTTTGCATTCGATGGAAACTGCTTGAATGGCAAGCTCTACAGGTAAAAACAGCTTTTGTGGATAATGCAATAAATGAGATGTTGGAAGTAACCAGTTCATTCCCTCACTTGGAATATACACGGTTAAATGGACTCATAAGAAATTCTTGGTTGAATCACACAGAAAATGAAGGAGTTATGATGGCCATACGCAACTATGGTCTAGTTTGTTTAACTCATGCTGATTCACAATTATCGCAAACACAGGCTATTCTAGATGATGTCTCAAGATCATATCAAGATACGAAAGGACATATTTTTAACTGGAAGCCATTAACAAGGTTACCAAAGCCAATCACTAGGAACAACATTGAAACAACGAATTCAAGCACATCAAGTTTGGATAGAGAATCTATGAAAGAAACAAGCTATGACAGTGATCAACGACAGGATTTTATGGAACGTGCTGTTGATGAGGCTATTAAAAAGAAAGGTCTTAGTGCTCTCACAGTAGATTATGGATGAATGTTTGTCACTGCAACTTTTGTCGCGTATAAAAACTTCGAAACATCCACATGGTACAACATTTGCATTCATTATTGTATTAAGTGCCCAACAAGTGACTGGCTTTGTACATTCATAATCAAAGAATCGTTTCTGGACTACTATACATTCTACATTGTGCCATGTCGATCATTCGACGCGATTAAACACAAATTCTTACGAAGGTGCCACTTTCGTATCATATATATATAACGTTATTCCACATCGTGTCCGTTCCATAAATTATGTTAATTTTCATCCTGATTCTTAGAGTAAGCTTCCCTTATTGTTTTACAAAATATTGTGTTTTAAAAACATTTTATTATTGTCTTAATTTTGGAACATATAATGACGTATATTACATACCAACTTCAAGTTTTTTAATTTATACTTATTTTGAATAGATTCCAAACACTGAGTTGAAACATTCACATTACTTATATAGTAATGATTAATTGATTAAATTGAGATAATTCGAAAATTCTTTATTATTTTATTGTTCAATAAGAAATTTTTATTTGCATTATATACAAATTTTCTGATCTCATATATTAAAAAAACACCAGTCGATTGTTCGAAAATCAAAAATTGAAAGCATATGACAACAGCTTAACTCTATAAACATTTTTAAAAATAATGATTCTTCCACCTTAAATTCTTTCATTCAAGGTAATTTAAGATGAGACAATTGAATATACATAAAAACAAAATGCAAAAATTGAGCGTTGTTTATATTTATTATAATGACAATTTGGTAGTTTTTTTCTTGATTTAGGTATATGTATATTGTTTAGAATTATTCATTTTGCATCTAAAAGTATCCATTCAATAGTATGAGTGAAACTAACGTGTCGTTCAAATTTTGTGAATATTATAAAACTGTGACACGTATTATAGATGTGTTTGTAAACATATATAGGTTTAATGACGTTTAGTTTTATAGATTTATCCATTACAAATGCTCTAAGCATGTTCGGCGTTCCTAATACACGAGTCTTTGACGAATACGTTGAAACTATTGTAAATCATATCAATTATAAGATTTGCTACATTCAGGAGTCCTCCTTTAATATCCATATAAGAGACGTTAATGCATCTGTAATTATTTAATTCTTATCAAATAAAGATATATTAGGTAACAATTGAATCTCTTCCATTAAATTTAAACATTACTTTATTCCACTGATAATGAACTTGGACATTCGTACTATTTGACATACAGAAGTGTATTGCGTTTTTTAATATTATTTGAGAAATGTATTCAGTCATAATTTGAATATATCAACATTGCCTAAAGATATTGTTTAATTTCAAAGACAGTATTAAGTTGGTTTGTAAATGGTAAAATATGTTTCATATAAAATGCCAAATATTTTACAGTATATATTATATTTTAATAAAAAAGCATTTAATAAATAAACATACATATCTTTCAGTGTCATATTTTTTAACTTGTTTTATACTTATCACAAAGTATTTGAAAATGTAAAAGATTATTAATACATGAATAAAAGATAATAATTTAAGAAGTAATGTGAATCCAATAAATTTTTTAATAATCGTGTTAAAATGTTTATTACGTACAGTCACGAGTTTATCAAAAATGATTCGTTCGTTTTTGTCACTACATATATTTAAATCATGTCACAAAATATACGCTGCTTAAGCATAAAATAAGAAACTAAAAATGTGTGTTCAAGGACATTTCCTCTCTACTTGACTCTTTCCGCTTTCTTCGTATTCTTGGCTAGATATCCACATTTGTTGGAAAGTACCTATAGAAGCTAAGATGGATCCACCAATCCACGCACCAAACCTCCTCTCTGCGCAGCCATTGGCACTTATTAATTTAAGACGCATACTGGATGGTATTCTCATGGACAAGTCTCTGTTCAGACGTTCTGGGAATCCCTAAAATTTATATTATTATATTCTCTATTACATATCCAATTAAAGAAATTAATTCTTAATATAAATATTTAAATACATTGAGAAAAATTTACAAACATTTTTGTGACATTATTTTTAAAATAACATGAACATTATGTAAATTATTGTAATAAAGATCTTTAATTTTACCTGTATGAATGAGTTGCCACCAGTAACGACAACACTGCCATAAAGGGCTGGTCTGACGTCTACATCACACATTCCAACACTCGTTGTTACAATATGACCTACGCCAAGCATTGTGTTACCTACCATACCACCTCGCATTTGTACAATGCTTGGATCAAATAAAGCTTCGGGTATTCTGAATCTTTCACTACCAAAGTCCTTGAAAATATCAGAATATTTACATTTTATTAATTGTAACTGTGATAATATAGGACCATATTGTACTTTGAAAGTAATATAGTTTTTTACTTCATAATGTTACTACAATACACTTGTATGTAAGTAGTAACATCTAACTAGTCTATTAAAATGTCAAAAATTTTTGTATATTTTACTATAAATCATTGACAAATGTTTAGAATAAATTACACAATTGTACACTATTCTGTATATTCTTAGTATTTGTATTTGTATCACTGAAGATTTTTAAAAAGAATATAAATTTCCATAATCAATCTTGAGTATTCTAGATATGAAATTAAATATCTTGATTATGATATGTAGAATCATCAATTTACTTATAATTCCACAGTTATAAGTTATTTTATTATATGAAAATTTTATCTAAATTTATCTGTTGTTTGATTATACAAAACATCTAATCATTAGAAAAGAAAAAAGAATATGGCAAGATTATTTCAATAATGTAGAATCCATATTGCTATAATACAATTCACAACATTAGTTAATTAAATATAAATATAAATTAATATACCTGATGATATCCAGTTGGAAATTCATATTGTACTGCTGGAATCGTAGAAACAATCTTTTCATCATAAGGAGTTTCTGATACTTGTAAAACTGTGGCTTGAAAATCTTGTATCAACTTCTTTACCATATAATTGTGCCATGACTTTGTCACTTCTGGTAAATTTTTTTTCTTGACCCAACGGGGTTTGTCATGATCTTTTACTACCTCTTTACTCCCTACCATATATGATGGGGACAAATCAATGTCATTGTCCTATAATTTTTAATACAAAGACTTGTATTTATTGTATTCTTTTTCTTTTATTAATGTATAATAAGGACAAGGAATCTTAGGTAAGAAACATACTTGTAAAAATTGTCTGCATTGCATACTAATGTAATCACCTCCAAGAGGAGACTTTACAATAGCTTGTGTTAATACAAATCCGTCTTGCACAGGTACAGCTGATGTATGAGTAGCACCACTATCAACAACTATTCCAGTTGCTCTTCCATTTGCAAATGCTGCAAGAACTGCATTTTTTACAAGAAAATAAGCTGGGACATTATATTTTTCAAACATTAATTCTGTTAGTTTTTCCCGTTTTGAGCGTATGTTCCATGGTGATTCAGAAAATAATACTGGATGATATTCTGCATCTGACTGAATTACTTTGGAGTAAGTGTAATCAAGAACCTAAAATTAATTTGAAATTGTTAAATCTACTTGTATGATATTGAATGTAAATAGTATGTCTTAAAAAAACTTAAAATGTGTACATCGGTATTTTACAATATATATTGTATATTAAAATGTTATTTATATATAATATTATTAATTATATTTTTGTAATCACAACTTTGTTTTAAGAAATAATTTGATAATAACTGCTTTACCTTTTCAAAATGATCCCAATCTTCTACCATGCCATCTTTCATATAACTAACTACTTCCATATTTTTTCTTGGCACATGTAAAATTGTGGTGTCAATATAGTATTTTGTTCCAGACTGTGTAATGTTGCTGTCAGGTTTCTTATCATCAACATCCATAGGTTCTGTCTTTGTTGCTGTACAATTACCATCTTCTCCAACACCAACAACAGCTGGAATTTCTGCTTTAGGAGTATCTTCTTGAGCGTAGCCTACTCGTAGAGAGTGATGGCCCAAGTCAAAAACAAGGGCTCCAATTTCATCACCACCATATAACATTCCACCTGACATCTTTCTGCAGTATATTACTAATATACTTTTTTTATAACACTGTTCTAATTTTCAAACATAAAATTATTAGTTTTATTTATTTATATTTTAAATTATTTACTATATATTTTTTGACTAATATTACTCTTGATTTGTATATTCTGAATATTATAACTTTTGGATTATAACTACAGTATATATATTATAGTACAGTATAAAAAACAGTATGATTTTAACATGCACTACATTTATGAACAAAAAATGTTACATATTTTTTAAATGAGGTATTGTATATGGATATGGTAACATACAAATCATGTAATAACGTACAAAACATATAATAACGGATAACTTATAATAACAAACAATTTATGTTTATAATATTACATTGTTTAGAAAAATAAAACTGTTTTTTAATGGAACAAAAAATAGACTTACTATTTTATTGAAAAAAACAATCTAAGTGGCTATGGAAAGTATTAGTCTGTTTTGTAGCAATTCCATAAGTATAATACGAAAAATGTTTCAAGTGAAAATGATGGGGAATCTAACCTAAAACGTAAAATGGTAAAGACGCCGGAATCGTGTATAAGCCATGGAGGGGACAGTTCAAAAAAATTAATACACCATCATTGCCACCTAGAATAAGATTTTAGAACTAACTGTGAGGAAAATGCGGCGGTGGGAAATGGCACAGTAATTCAAATTACTTACTAAAGAAATAGCGTTTGTGCGTACTTATGGCACGGAAAACTATCTTAATTATAATCATGATAACAAAAATTTGCTTTTATCCCCATTATGTCCAATTTAAAAAAACGCACTTGCAGTT
>JABFPT010000423.1:28416-44649 GCA_022817245.1 Nixonia krombeini | reverse complement strand
GAACGAGCTAACGCACGTCAGGGTAGATCGATACTACAGTGTTTAATCACGGTTAAGACACCATTAGTTACGTTTTTTCCCCACCATTTTTCGGTTTTTTGCATAAAAAAGGCACTTCCAGTCGGAATCGCCACGAATGCTTTACAGATTCGGACTCTCCGTCGCAGCGCGCATCATATGGTGTGAAAAACTAAAGAAAATGTTTCCTAAAATTTTTCCGCAAATTTCTAAAGGGGTACCCCTTCAATTTTTTTCGAAAAATCAACTTTGGCGTACAGCTTTGTATTATATACCATTAGATAGATCTTGCGACGCACATTAAGAATCACTACCCATATTGGCCCCTCCGATAATTAGGAGCAGAGATATTCGAGAAAAAAGGGATAAATTATGTTGTGTGAGACCGTGAATTTCACAGTTTCTACGCTATAACTTTTCTCCATGTGGGAACTTCATATTAAACCATATACCACCATATTCCTGAGATTGAGATTTATATAACAAGCTGACACACGTCAAGGTATATCGATAATACAGTATTTTATTACAGTTAAAGCACTGTTTGTTACGGTTTTACCCCTACCATTTTTCGGTTTTTTGTAGAAAAAAGGCACTTCTAGTTGCAAGCGCTGCGATTGCGGCACGAAGTTGAATTCTTCATCGCATAGGCCGTCAAAAGATGACAAGAAAAAATGTTTGCGCGACGATCTACTTTCTAATTCGCCGAAATCGTTGCGAAAGATATTCATAGACACTTCCAGAAACCGTGTCTGCGAAACGGAATTAACAGTCTCGTTTGAGCGGTTTAATAATCAGCGAGTGGTCACCGGCCTAAAAATGACTCCGATGAGGAGGAATGTTCGGAGGGAAGAAACGAAATGAGAATCTCCCAGTAACAATTGCGTTTGCGGTCAGTGCACCGAATAAAGGAGGAAGGAGCGTAACATGGATCCTTCGTAGCCGGCTTAGCTTTATCTAACGACCTCCAGATTTTTACAGCGTCATTAAACCTCGCATGAAAAGGTGGCCCTGTTTGTTGGACGCACTCCACGGCAACGGAGAACGTGAGAGAAACCAAGACAGACGGAGAGGGAAAGAGCGACAGTGACTAAAACAGAGAGTGAAAGAGCTCGAATGAGAGAGAATGCGAAAGAGAAAGATGAACAAGTCTTTTGCGAATTTCACGTGGGAACTGGATTGTCATTAAAATTAATTTCATTTACTCAGTGATGCCCGGTTCCTCCGCTGCTTTATCGCAACGCCTATCTACGATCCAGAATCTTTCACAGAAACGGTTTTTTGGAAAGGAGCCTCGTGTAACTTGTCAACGGAGATTAATCGCATCGTACACGGACACTGTATTAAAATTCAATAATCGCAGTTTAATTAGCGAACAAGCCAATATCTTTGTTTTTTTTTTATAATCGGCACCTCTGGACAGTCGGGGTCGTAAATACCGAGACGCGGGCATTTGTTGAGTCTCGAACGCATTTAATTCGGAAAGCGGGAGTGCGTCCGAGCTCGGTATCTCGCTCCGAGCTTCGTGTTTCATTCTTCCAGCGAAGTTCGGTCGGCCCGTGCCGGCGAGTGAGGCACCGGCAGGGCCAGGCCAAGCCAGGCCAGAGCACGGGCCGGACAAAGGTCAGCCGGGTCGTTGCACCCGCGGGCAGGGCATATCCTGCACTATCCTGCCTTGCCTCACTGTGTTATGCCACGAGCATTAGCCTTCGGTGGCTATCGCGGACTTCTTTCGCGCAACTCACGTGCCCAAAGATATTACTACATTTTATCGCGCGGCCACGATTCGCTTTATTCCGTGAAATTTACGACCGTCGCCTTTCTTCGAAATTCCGTTTTCTTCCGCTACCGTTCCCTCGATTACCCGGGTAAATCTCGACGGCTAAAAACTCGATTCCCGCTTATCAAACTGAATCACTTGCGACGCGGGTGCGTGAAACGAGCGCTTTTCAAATATACCGAACGAAATTGACGGTACGGTATAGGCTTGCGTTCCGTCGTGCACGCGATTTTAACGTAACCGGCTAATCGCCGCAATGGAAATGGCGATGTCGAACACCCAGGCAGACGGTTATTCCGGCATCCCGCAAAAACAAGTTTCCATTAGACTAGCCATTACTCGACTTGCTACTGTTTTTCCAGCGCTCGAGCAAAAAGGCGCTGCTGCGTAAGTGTGCGATGTATGCCCGCCGGCGAAAAGCGACGCGAGTGGAAAAATGGCTGGAAATGCAGGAAGTACGCGATTGTCTCTGCATCTGTGCATGAGCGCATTATCATCGGCCGTTCGCCGCTCCGAGCCACTCGCCGTGGCGCGAGAAAAGAAAAAGGGGAAAACGAGAGAGAGAGAGAGAGGGTGACTGACGTCCCTGCGAATCACAGCCGGCATTTCTGGTTAAATTCCTAATAAACTACTCGATGGAAAAGGACCCGTCGATTCGCCGACGCCGAACTACAATTTCACGGGGGAATCATAGCCATTTGGCAAACGAGATGCTTACGCGTGACCAATCGTAGCGCAGTGCGCTTAACGGTATCGAGTGAGAAGTTTAACGAGAATTTCCGAGAGTTCCGCAAGCCGATCGAGGAGAGTTATGGGAAACCCATAAAACCATAATGAAAACGACAATGAGTTATTACTTGAAGAAAAAAGCGGCTGGGATGCGAGTGTTAATAAGACGCGATCATATTCTCTTACGATCGCTGGAAATTGTTGCTAATTGCTGGAAAATATATAGGCAATCACAGGCCCGCGCTTCGATTGCAAATTACGCGAAACATTATAAAAATCCGCCGCATCCAGCCCGTGACTCTTTATTGCGACTGGCGAATTGATGGTCGGTATTAATTGTGCAGTATGCGTTTAAATTTTATTGTCGTGGAAGTGCGCGCGTACAATTACGGCTGTAGTTACGACTCCTCAATTAGCGTTACGCGCCGCTCGAAAACGATAGAACGGGAGCTTCGTGCATATTCAACGTCCGTCTCATGCGGGACGTTTTTTCCCCGGAAAGGTGTGAAAATTGTCGGGAAACAACGTGCGGGATTAAGTGGCGCTCTCGCCGTTATCTAAATGCCCGCTACAAATCAATTAAGGACAGCAAAAGGCACTCACGATGCGCGCTACCAGCCTCGTTGCGTTATAGGCTAAACAGATACCACATGTTTAATCCTATGCACTACACTCTATCTACTCGAGTCTCGTGTCGATACAACCGATTTAAACGCTCGTTGTTGGACCATGGGAATAGCGTGCTTATGCAAACCGATAATACGTGGTCCGAATCCAATCAGTAAGATACCTGTTACGGCAGAATCTACTGGACCGTCTATCTCGTTCGTTCCTACTCGTACCAGCTTTTCTAATTCGTCCAACGCATGAAAAACAAATCTATTTTCCGATTATACGTTTTTCACGGTCGTTTCAAATCATCATTTTACGAACTGACACAGCGAATTATAATATTTTTTCAAAACGATGTAATTCCCGTTTATGAGAATTCCAAATGTCTCTGGAAGGAAATTATCATGTGATGGAAAATTCGCATGAAAAATATCGCAACGGCTCGTTGGTTGCTGACAAATTATTTTTTGTCAGCTTTGTCAGACGAATTCGACTGGGGCATGTAACCGCACACGCATACGTTTAATCGAAGAGAAAAAAGGTAGCGGGAGGGGAGGGGAAGAGGGCGAAGGGTGGGGGAGAAAGAATGAAAGAAATAAGAGGAATGATAAAATAGGGTAGTACAACAGTACCGGAGAGCCGGTGTATGTGGGTGTGCGGAGTCGCGTACGTGTGCACTCGTGCCATACCATTGGGAATTGAGGGCCGTACAATGGAATTATGCTGAACGTATTGATACGGATTCTGTGGGACCCAGAGACGTGTGTTATATGTGCATGGGACGTGCCCGAGGTATGTCGGATATGCCCGCTATGTTGGGGCCATGTTCTGGTTTTGATCCGTATGCCAGATAAGATCGTCCTTTGTTACGAAGACTCGTGCCTTCGCGAGGAGGACCTTACCTTGCCTACGATCTTTCCTTCCTAAGGTCTATATACCCTGTCCTCGACCGGCAAAAGTCCCCAAGACTTTGCCAGCCGAATTGCGAGTCACTGGAAACACGTGGTCTCCTTGCGACATCCGTACCATAGCAGGCGCGTTTAATCTCCTTCGATTTTCTATCATTTCGACATTTCCTTTGTCCCGATATGCGAATTCTGCGACAGGACATAGAAATGAACGCAAAGCGTTTGGTTGGAGCTGGACAAGACAGGCTTAAATTCATATACTCCGTGATACAGTGTAATGAGTCGGAATGACGTATAACCTTCATTACTAAACTGCTCGTCATGGAATTCGACCGTTCGTCGTTTATATTTAAGGGTACACAATCAACAGCTTATATTGGTCGTGATTTTGAACGCATTGTTGCACGAGCCTAATAACACACCTGAGACTAAAGAACGCCGCTGAATAAAGCAATTGCCCCGTTATTCCAGTGGCTTGATCGGCGGAAGGGCAATTAATGACTGTTAAACACCACGGAAGAATGCACGTGTCCAGATTCGTTACGACGTGCGCGCGACAGACGCTCAGCCGTTCGTGACAGGTGGAATATTTAAGGGACAAGCCGGTGATTGTAAATAACTTTAATTTTATTGTGCAATTTACATTTTCCCGACTCAACGTTCCCGCTGGCAGCCGCAAAACATTAATTTATCGACATTGACTTTCCCCAGTGCGAAATAGATTTGCGGTACGACTGTACAAAAGAGAATGAAAAAGTTAATTATCCATCGACATGCAATTTCAATTACATAATTACTTTCCGTAATCACAAATATTAGTTTAATGTCGATCTAGCTAGTAATTCAAAATGAGTTTAACGCACTACATATTTTGAGAAATGTTATGTTATTACTTCGGGATTCATTAATCAAGCTGACAATGCTATTGATACGATAAAAACGGTAATGATATAATTCGAAGAAAAGTCAGTTGGCAAATGGTTATTTCAAGAATTTCTGTAGCTAAATTATCACACGATTAATTTTCTCCTGAGCGCAATTTAATGTGTAATAATGCGAATGAAAAAAGATGAAAGAGACTTCAGAAAAACATGTTTGTGAAATGTAGCAACAATGTATCGCGTGTCGGTCGTAATTACCAGCCAAAGTCCGATTATTATAATTATTTTAATTCATACGAGTTGTTAGTCAGTATGTGTAAAACCCCTGTATAGCAGATATTTTGATCCCTATTTGTCGACACATGTAAGTAACGCAATTAGTGACACGCTTGCAATGAAAACGTTTGTTCAAAATCTTGTCAACAATTACCCGAATTGTGAAAAAGTGGAAGGTCAATTTTAAGTAATATGTTAACATAACTTTTTGTTAATTTTTTACTTTTAAGACTTATAAAAATGTTACGTGTTACAAATATGCATTAAATTAGAAATTTCTGGATTGATACAAATTAGTTAATCATTTCGCGATATGATGTTCCTGTATCCAACAACTCTTTTCAATCGCACGGGAAGTGTAAATGATAAGATAGCAAACGAAAAAATAGTCGGCGATCAAGGCATCTCGTCCGATTAGCAGGTCGATTTTCTACAAAACTCGATAAACGCGTGACATTAAACGGGCATTATACTCTTATGTACTTCGAAGAAGTAGTCTCAAGTACCGCTTTACGACCTTTTACCACACTAAATTACTTTTTAGTTTTTAATTTAGTTCAGCAGAGTAAGTCCAAACTCTCGGCTTAGTATCGAAATAAATTAAATATTAATTTATCTTCTAACTGAACATCCGACTTCCATATAAACGAATTAGAGTATTTCAAGAAACTGTCGACTTGTAATCTGCTGTACTCAATGGCGTATTTTCGCGGAATTAATTACAAAATTCAGGTTAATCCCGTTGCTTATCTTTGTATACTTCTGCTTTACCGATTTATGTTACAATAATTCAACAGAACAATTTCAAATAATTATTGACGTGTGAAATTGAAAAAAAACGAGTAACTGTAAAAGCTGATAAACCGCGTTTTTTTGCGTTATAAACATTACAGTACTGGGCATAATTGTTAATAAATTTATAAAGCCGAATGCATAAAACAGATAATTTACCACAATTGCAACGAGATTTATTTTATTATTGTTATCTATCATGAATTCCACGATTCGGCGTTAAACTTTCCGCTCAAAATCGTTTCTCCCCACTCTACGACTAGAGCGCTCGTTTACGCACTTCTGCGCAGCAGCTCGTTTATGACCACATAAACGCACGGCTGCGCATTCGCGCATGGTCGTATCCCCACGCCGCTCACACCGATACATTTTGTACACAGTGAGCAGAAAGAATTAAATATTTTAATGGCAAACGACATGACCAATGAAATTTTTCATTGCGTCATAAATTTATAATTAAATAATGTCTGAAACGTTTTTCACATCTTCCCGCCCTCAAATTGTTTTTGAATGACTTGACTGTAAAAGCAGTAAATTTCACGTACTTTTAACTATTCTGGAATAAAGTAAAAAATTAATTTTTACTTAGATAATAGATTATTCATTAGTTCACTTAGCTGACATATTTGTTCAATGTAAGTTATTTTCTTGAAAGTTTTATATTTTCAATAGCTGTCCCATTTTCACAGAGCCTACTCTAACAATTGTATGGTCAGTGTGCACTGTAATCAAACATTTGTGCCAAGCTGCCATAAACGAACAATGCTGTACAAATGAGCGAATAATAATTATTCGTTAAGTACAATTTTAATTCAGAATTCAATTGATAAATGGCATTAATTATCTCTAATTTAGTTGTTTTAGCTTGCAGTTGTTTTCGTATCGGAAAATATAGGAATCACGTATTTTCCTTTGCTAACTAACGACCTGCTTTAACGCAGTATATTTTCTTTACGTATAAATCGAACAGTTTTATTTAATGAATACATTTACCTTTGATTTAACGTCCTCAAAAATGTCTCTTTCGTTATTTTACCAACTTACACTTATTAACGCGTAACATATCGCGAATATAATTCCAAAACACTGTGCTAAAACTTACGTCATATAAAATTTAGACTATCAGTCCGCTACAATCAAATGACTGCAGGAGTCAAAAGTAATTGCTGTTATTTAAGAAGATATTATCCACACTTTTATATCAGTTTCGCGAACTGCGATTATTTCTCGTAAAATACAGAAACATAAACCGCACATTTACCATGATAATGCGCCATTCGTAATATAATTTGCGCGGTCATACTTAAAGGATCGGACTCTTGAAACGTTCAACGAACAAAAATCGCATTAACATTTTTGAAAATCAGATTTTTATCATACGAATGAGCTGAACAATCAATTCCATAATTTTCTGAAAAACAATAGAAAAGAATTCACGCCAAAACAGTTCACGAATCAAATTACTGTTTGTCAATCATTGCTGAATAAAATGAAACCTTGCAGAAGTAATTTATGTAATTCCATAAACAGTACCTCATTTGCAAAATATACATTTCAAATAAATCACAATTTTTACAACCAAAATTGAATTAATTTCGTCAGAGTAGACGCTCGACGAGCGTCCCTGGGACCAGCTCTCTTAAGCGATTCAGCGGCAGCAACTTGAGTCCCGGCCTGTGTACGGGGTCGGGGATGCGAGGTATTAGCATATTAATTTCTCAGAGACTGCGTGGCGCAGATAAAGCATCTTAGGTAGCGAACTTCGGTGATGAATCAAGCTCATGCTCGCTTGATAATTATTCAGAAAGTCGCCCCCAGCGGGCGGGCGGGTGGCTGCGCACAGCGCGCGGCACTGTCGCCGAGCGAAAATATTTTTCTTCCGGGGAACCCCGGCTTTGTCGCCGCCATTTGCATAAAGAGGGAAAGTGCATTTTGGCCGGGACTATCAGACGCGCCGTCTGTTTTTTATGAATACATAAACTGATTCACGACTGCAGCGAAATCACGGCAATGGTGGCGGTGGGTGATACGACGAGGCGCAAAGACGCGCCCGGGGCGTCGCGTGCCGTCGCGAAAACGAGGAGAGACGAGAGTAACTCGTACTAACGGAGTCATCGGGGCTGAAACAATGTTAATCTATTTACTTCTGACGTGGCCCTTCTCCCGCGCGCACCGAAAACTCCGGTTTCCTCCGGTTCCGTCCGCGTTTATCAGGCTCGTATTTCATCAACGGCGTCCGTTTATGAGTGAGCAAGAAATTAACTTTTTCGCTAATTAACTCCCCGGAGCCGCTAACGAACTGTAGCGAACGCGCTGCCTTTTTTACCCGGTGAAGGCGAAGATACACTCTCCCAAGAAAAACTATTCCGCCGCAGACTTCGCTTTCGATCCCTCGAACAAATCGATACACCTTTGTTGCGTTTGTCAAAGGCTTTTAATTAACTTTCCGTTACAAAAACTGGGAGAGGTTTGTTCTGGTCTATTTAACGCACTGGCCGTTACTATGAACTGAACTAAAAAATTCAATGTTCATTCAGTTTAATGCAAATTCCCACATCGTTCGTACAATTATTACGTACTGTAACGGCAGTAATAAAACATGCAAAATATTTTCCGTCGTGTACAATTAATCGAACATTTGTCACTGCGACGTAGAAGAACGTACAGAGGTTATAAATTCATTGCTCTTGTAGCAACCGAGTCACTAGCTAACGAACCAGCTGGAAAATCTGGCAGAAGTTTTGCTCGGTACACGTCTTCGTATTTGGGAGTACTCTGCGAATCCGAAGTTACAAACGCCCTTGACAATTTCGTTTTGCTAACGACGCCGCCACCGCTTGTAACATGTTAACGCCGCTCGTGATTCGCGGCGAAGTCTCGCAGCCCCTTTCATCATCCATTTATCATCGTTCTCAACGACGCATCGGAGTCTTCTGCTTCTATTGATATCCACCCCCGGCGTGCCATTACACCGCGCGTAATTGTCGCTCGTAGCACTCGCACCCGGCGTCCTACGGTTAATGGATGTCCCTCTGCCTGGGGAATTATGCGAAATTAACCATCGCGCTTTTAAAAGCTTCATTACGCTTTACCGCGGAACAGCCTTTTTCCGCCAAGTATCAATTCCGCGTGTAGTTATTTACACCAGTTTTATATCCCCCGCCATTTATCTTCCCTGACATTTGATCAATCGCTGTCATTTCAGAAGTGCACAACACTGCGAATCAAGTTCGGTGTGGAAACGTTCATACGCTGCAATTTTTTACCACGATTAATTGCCAACTGCATTGAAAGGCAAACAAAAATATTAATCCCGGCTGTATCCCGTGGAGCCTCATAAATATAAATCGACTTTCTTTAATTAGTACATTGACGCTGAGACGCGACACCTCCCTCGTTGGGATCCGGCAGAAAATGAGAAAAAGCGTGGATTCATTGTCGCCGGAAAAATGAGAAACCGCGAAAATTAACATTTCGCCATTTGTGCAATTTACGTGCTATTGGATTAAAACGGCGGGCTCGCGGAGTTTGTCGACCCGCCGCCGACTCTGATGAAGTCGTGGCGGTCGAGCGCCTGGAAAAACCTGCTAATACAAGAAACGGGGACACGTGCTTTTTATCGCGAATCCGCGCGTGACGATAAATTACAGCGCGAGCGTTTCTCCCTCTCTCTTTCCCCGGCGTGGTGAGTGGCGGTAAAAAAGGCGAGGTCAATCGATAGCTCGAATGCCCGTTCTTTGGGTAAATCCACCCTCCTTTCATGCATATGCTGATATGACCCACGGGCTGAAGTTCCCTGCCTCTGTGGTCAGCGCGTGAAATACGCGCCTCATTGACAGATGTCATGAGATTGAATTTATTACGTATGTTGATCTGATAGCTCGGGTAAAACCTTCCCGCTTGAAATCCCTGTCGAGGAAGAAAACTTGCCATTGTTGTGTCGGAGTGAGAACTTTTCACGATACATATGTATAAATGTAAGGATCTGAAAGAAATGCGGCTGATTAAGTTTGGATGTTGATTACTTCGAGATAAAGATGAGAACTGGGGACAAAGAATTTTAACTGTGTACAGCCGACTTGATTCATTCCGTCAAAATGCAAATCCGCACCGTTACGTTCATTCTGTAAACAATTTACAAATGCACACTAAACATATACACGAGTACGACACAAAATTAATGTGATTTCGCTTTATCAACTTCAACGTTTCCTAAGACAAATTTCCTTCTTCGGAACATTAGACTCCCAACACTGGACAAACGGACCACCTACTGGGATAGACGTACCGATTTTTTCTTTCGGTTGTTTTTGCAAGGACTGCCGTGACATTATAAATACACGCGTTTGATCTGTGCCTGAGCAGAAACCTAATCACCCATGGCAACGTTCTGCGGAGGAGGCTGAGAGCGAATGTAAACTAATGTTTCATTAAGACGGGCAGCTGCGGCGTCACTTAACTTATTAAACAACATGGCCGCCTCGAACACGAGTGAAAACATCTCCGCTGCGACTCTATTACAAGCCGCTGGCGAACCCCACGTGTAATTATTTAATTGTTTCATCACGCCACTGCTGTGAGATATATCGCGATAATCCATCGCGAGGCTGTTCCTGAGGGTCTCTAGGTGCGTAAACTCTATCGTAAAGGGTTTCGATCAACAAGCCAGATGCTTATAGTTTCAATTAAATAATTGAGCCGGTGAGTCTCCCGGACACTTGCGACGGCGGGAATGAAACGCGTGCGAGAGCTACACGGTTTCGCCCGAGTTCAAACGCGCTGACGAAAACCGGCGAACGCTCGAGACAAATCGTCTCATTTGTTTCTCGAAAGGTCCAAAAGCACGGGAAAGCGATACGCGCTCCCTCCTCGGGCGGGGAACACTCTGTTCAACAAGCGCAGTGACATAAACTCATTCGGGAGCAGTGTCGAGGAAAGAGATTCCTAGAAGTCTCGTCGTTGGCGTACAGCCTTGCCCCTGGTCAGAGATGGGGTGACGCGATATAAAAACTGGGTGCATATTCGTCCTCGGGGAATGCGGCTTACACGGATCCTCGACATTTAAATGCGACCGAGTGTAACGCGACTGAGCGTTGCCTGCGCGAGTCCTTAACTTTGCATCTCATTTACGTATGACAGTCTTGAATATTAATAGCCAGGGATGAATAAAACAGAAGAACAAGAGCGGTCGTCCGCTATCGACAAATTTCGTGAAATCAGCCCCGGAGATAAATGGCCCTGGCTGCTCCCGCCGATGAACTGGAACGAGGAGAGATTTCGTTGTTTCACCGCGCCCCCACCCTGCCGCGAACCGTGATAGAACAATTGTCGTCGGAATTAAAGTAGTTCCCTCAGTTTTTAGCAGGACAACGAGGCAATTTACTAACGTACAGTAACACACTCGTTGACTTTCGTAAGCGGATCACGCGTCCCGCTGAGTGGTTTACGGCATCGCTTTTTTCCTCCTTTTCCCTCCCGGCCTCCGCCGTCTTCCTCGCCTTTCTCACCCGCGCCCATCCCGTTCAAGACTCAGACATCATTTTTATTTCGTCGCTCCCTTCCCCCGGTCGAAATCTTATGCGAATATATTTTCTCGAATTTACAATGTCGACAGAGGCACACACTCTTTCGCGAAACCTTAGCCCGGGCTAGGACGACCGTTGGGATCGGTTGAGACTGGAAGCGGGAAGTGTAGCGGTGGGTGTATCGGCAAAATTTGGGACAGCGGAAGAAGAAACAAAATGCTGCATGTCGCAAGACGAGAACGCTTTATTTTATTTCTTTCAATTCTTCACGGCCGACAAACGCCCCAGGAATACGGAATCGAATTGTTACCGGGCCAGGAGGAAGAGCAGGGGGGAGAGGGGCTGGGGTAGTTGTCGCCAGGGGGGACGTGAGACACATGCCGCATAAGTAAGTGGCGTGCACGCGCGGCATCGAGTATTGCGTCTTCCACATGTGTATGCACGCGATTGGGACACGAGCTTTCCTCGGATCTCCATCTCGCCTCGAACGATTTTTCTCGATGATCCACTTGTTACGCACACGCTCTCTACCCAAATCTGATAAAACTTGATTTGCTTCCAACTTGTTCCACTCGGTGCACTATATCGATACATGACGATCAATTGAGACTCTCTGACAACGAGAATGTCGTTAGATTCATACGTGAAGTGCATCGTGTGTTCGAATTGCTCTGTGAGCGAGACAATTCAAGACACGTTTGTATTTCTATCCTGTTACTAATCAAGAGCGCGTTATTCTGATATTTCCTTCAGTGCACCGTATTTGCGTCGATTAGCGAAAAAGGCGATCTTCTCTTGGACCTCGGTCATCGTCGAATCAACGAGGCTTCGATGCTGGCCCTTGGCCGTGGTCATCGCGTGCGTCATCCCTTTGTGGAGAAACTGCCCGTGTCGTCATTAGGAGGATGCTGGAATGACACGAGCTCACGCCATATTTGCATTGAATGTGCGGACATAAATGTCCGTCGTGGAGGCAAGACGTCGGTGAGTTACGTCTAAACGTTAATTGTGGATCTATTCTGTGATTTCTACCTGTACGAAGGCCGGCCATAGTTGTCGATCACCACCGAGACGGTGCTGCGGAATTTATGGCCTTTTGAGAAGAAGCCACAGGGCCCCTGTCCTCCTTCCACCCAGCCAACCCTGTTATCGTCCGCGGCGGCTGCTACGCTGCTGCGCCTGCCGTGACAGCACGTCTTCCCAAGACTCGTATACGAGCTGAGCGTCGCCGATCTAACGGAAGATCTTCGAGCTGTCCCGCGCAGTGATTGCTTCGTGTCATGCTTTATTAACTGATTGTTAAGAATCGACGAGGAAGTTGGTTCAAAAGGACATGTACGGGGTACATTTTTTAATTACATGTATAACTTCGTTACCGGACGATTAGGTTGACCGTTTTGCTTGCCATTGGCATAGTGCTGGTATATTCCGCGGCATACTTTGCAGATTATATTTCATTAAAAATAGTTTTACCGATAGAAAGGTACTTATTATCAATACAACAAACTTTAGTAGTTTAAACGGGTTATTTCAAATTTGCAATTACTAATCACTACACCATTATATTTCACCTTTTTTCTCCATGCATTGTGTAATATTTTGTTTTGCTATAACTTTTCGTCATGTTACAAACTGTTACTATCCCAAAATACCGGTTTTCCTTTTTTCCGTTTTAATCAGCCATTTTATTCATACTCTATTATCCTGTTTTTGATAACGTTTCGTGTTTTATTCTATATTAACTCGTAAGGAAGTTGTTAAGATAGTCGTCAGAGTTGAAGTTTTAGTTCGCAGTACCACTTGTTAGTGATTTATTGCCACAGATAATTATCGTCTAACAATTACTGCCCATAAACATCGTAATATGAAAGACAGAAGTTCAAAAAATGCAGATATCTGAAGAGCAACGAGAGCCGTGCAAAGTTAGCCGATGATAGCACGAGGCCGCGGGAAGCGATCCATCTCTAGATTCGGTAGCTGAACGATCGAGCGGTCCCTCGGGCGGTTAGATAAATCAGATGACGATGCAAATAGCTACTGGCGGTCGCGGTTCGTCCGGCACCGATCGCTTGATCCGCAGTTTATCCTGTCACGCGGATCCATTGCGGAGCAATGCGAACAAAAAACCGCAGCGTACTGTCTGAATGCCCCGTAATTTGCGACGCTGGTTTTTCTCCCGACAAACGGCGATTTCTATAAGTCAGAAAATCCAGGAACGACGATCCTTTGCAAATTTTCGAGAAAAATGAGAAATCGTACAAAAATGACCAATTTTTAAAAAACATGGGTTTCTGTACAATTAGTTTCAAAATAGTTTTTTAACGATGAAAGAACTGTTCAAAAATCAATTACTTATTAATTGTCGCTTGATAATAAAGGTCAATAAATATTGAGCGCCACCACCGCTACAAAGACGTCCTCGTTACTCCGGGTCTAATTGTGTCATCTACCACGCGTGTCGCTCCCACTGAAAAGTCGTAACAGCCGTGAAATGTCGTCTTTTGAGAAGGCGTATTAATGATCGAAGCTGGAAGTACGAAACGGGAGAAAGATAATGGGCGAAACCGCAGGCGACAAATTGCCAGCTGCTGCGGGGACCTTTGCGTATCGAGGGAGGACAAGAAGCACGCGTTCGCCTGCCAGCTTCCGAATAGGAAACTGAACAATGAAGGTTGCCGGCACAATGAGATCAGTTGCACGATCGCGGCAAGGAAAAACATTTTCGTTGGGTGGGCGGGTTCCAGTCTATTGAAGGTCACTCGCTGGTCAGCAACCGCAGGAAAATAAACGTCTCATTTAGAGGAAATTCATTCCCTTCGGTCACGCCTTGCGAAATGTGTAATCGATTCAAATGGCACAGGGGAAGAAATCGGCGGATCCTTAGACGTCTCTGTACAAAATTCAACGACGTTGACTGGACATTGATCATCGGCGTCCCAACGCCGCCTTCTGCAAGGCCCCGGCGTTACCCTTACAAAACTCTCCTCAAAAAGTGAAAATTTAACGGTTCCTTACATTTGCCCGCTATACGTCTCGTATTCAACCCACTAATAATACGATCGATCAGATATCGCGTATACGAAATTACTGTCCCATTTTTCATCGGCGCAATAAATTACCCAATTTTCTTCTCCGCTGAAAATCCAGTACGAGCGGGCCGATAACGCTCGTCCGAGACCGCGAGGGAGCGTTTTTGCTAATAGCGAGTTGGATGAGAAGCTGCGGATCCCAGGCAAAAAGTCGAGCCCGAGATCTCGAGGCATCGGTGTTGTAAGAGAGTATGATAATGTTCCCCAGCGAGGGGCCGCAAAGAGGATGAAGGAGCCGAGAATTTTCTGGCTCCTGTGGGAATTTAGATGGCGGTTACGTGTGCGAGCGGCGACAAGCAGGAAGTGTCAGATCCGGAAAGTGCGTTGTCTAGACAGCAATATCGCATCTGTCCGGCGTCATCTCGGCAACATGTGCGCTCAGGCGTTCGCAAAACCGGCTACATGCGCCTGTCGGGTCCACCTTGTTCCTCATTACGATTACGCGCAGCCGCGATCCGTCTTTTTATCACAATGACGTTTCGTAAACCCTTGGTCAATATGGACAGCTGTTTCGATCGTTCTACTTCCCGCGGTGGCAAATGCCGCGTTCCGAGCGCTCTACTCTGCGGTATCGGGCGCGACTGTCGCCGGGTACTGGTACGAAATAAGCCACTTATTTCGAGTACAACCACTTTACTGCCAATCGCCTTTTTCTACCCCCGGTTTATTACGACTCGTCCGAGAATACAAATTCGGCCGTCGTCACGTCCTGAGCGGTGAGCCGTGTATCCTCGTGGCGCGTCATGGCACGGCATGCCAGTCCGCGAAGAGCTTGACGAGGCGTTTATTTTCGCGCCAGCTAGTTGTTCTCATCTTGTTGCCCCGCCGCGGGCTATTAGCTCTGTCAACCGCTACACCGCTCATTTAAGCCATTTCGTTTCTATCGTACGCTCTTCGCCTCTGACACTTCCATTTCACCTGCACGTCACGTGATATTAATACTTGTACAAACAAATGAGATCGCGAACTTTGCCCGGGGATCACGCTTCTTCGCCGATCCCCGTAATTTGTAATTTCGCACCGCGCGTTTGTTTATTTAGGTGAATTCATAACCAGCAATTATTTTACCCGTATAAATTCATCCCGAACGATTCGAGCATATTAATCGATGACCCGGCGAGGTCAGAGAAGAGCTCGCGCGGCAAGAAGAAGCTGACGTGCAGAGCGCAAAGAGGAAGTTTGACACGCGTCTCTTCCTCGGACGCGCCACTCACGTACTTTGCCAGAGGCGCTCGTTAATTTTATAACCGGTGGGCGAGATGCGAGCGAGATTGCGAGTTCTGTTCTAAGAAGATGATCAGCAGCGCGCAACAAGGGTGTCGGAATCTCGAAGACGCGCCGCGAGTCACCTTTATAGCCCGTTGACGACTCCTGGGCGACTTCGTATCGTCGCCGAAGACCGGCGCGCCTCGTATAAAGATGCGATCTCGGTCCTCTCCCTTTGTGAGCGGCTCGCGGCGCTCTTGCGGCATACTGAATTTACGCGTCCCGACGACGCGTAAACGAAGAACATAATCGTATCCGCAGGTGTCCCGTGGAAGGAATCTCCGCGTATACCGGAGATTAGATTGGACTGGCGTGATTAGCGAGGATTAATTAAACGAGGCATCGCTGACGAGCCGA
>JABFPT010000421.1:0-10143 GCA_022817245.1 Nixonia krombeini | reverse complement strand
CGACAGCAGACACCGCAACAGTTGATGCAGCAGCAACAACAACAGCAACAGCATCAAGGTCAACCGGGAATGGGAATGGGCGGTCAAATGCCTCGACAAGCAAGTGTTATAGGTGGACCAGTTGGTCAGGTTGGTCCTCATACTCAAAGCAGTTCCTTGCACAAACAAGCCCTGCAACAACTTATGGCAACTCTCAGGAGTCCCAACACTCCTGAACAGCAGAACCAAATACTCCATATACTTAAGAGCAATCCTCCCCTAATGGCAGCATTTATAAAACAACGACAGGTAAGTTATTTCATTGTCTTATTTTAAGTTTGCTATACGTGTTATAAATATTATATTTGTATTTACAAAAAGGAGTAAATATGACAAATGAATTTAACAAACGTATCTTCCTTTTGTAAACTCTCATTTATTTAAATCGCAGCTTATATATGTTCATTAAGATATTTAATATTTTAATAAATATGTTCATGCATGTTTGTTTAACGTTAAATGAGAGTTTATCACATGTGGAAAACATGAAACGAAGAGCAAATTTTATTCATACACATTTTGAAATTTTAATATGATCAATTATTTATATTGTTCTGTGAATAACATTTTTATGCTCTTCTTTTCAAGTTTATTTAAACTAATTGCTTCATTCTTCAAGATGCAAGATATTCAATATTTTTCTTTTCACCATCCCTAATACAAAAAGGCGCTTGCTCTTCAGCAACAGTCTGGTCAACATGGCGGAGGAGTTGGTCCATTGGGCCCTAGTCAAACTCAACAACAACAGCCTGGTTTACAGCATATGATATCACAGCAACAGCAACAACATCAGCAGCAACAACAGCAACAGGGCAGACAGATGCAAATACAGGCTATGTTGAATCAACAGCAGCAGCAACAACAACAACAACAGCAGCAGCAGCAGCCTACTCAGGGGCCTAGTGTCCAGCAACAACAACAATGGTATAAACAACAGCAGATGCTGGTAATGCAAAGGCAGCAGCAACAACAGCAAGCGCAACAGCAACAGCCTTTCACGCAACCTCCTGCACCGCCGTACGGTCAGCAAAGGCCAATTAGGCCACCACTGTTGGGTAATGTTTTAATACATTTTTTATCAACTTTAATTATAGAAACACAGACAAATTTTGGGAAGATAGTTAAACCAGATTCGTGTAGTTATGAATAACACAAACTTTAAATTAATATCATTTGTATAAAAGAATAGAATTGTATCGTACTATATAAAAGAACAGCGTTAAGATAACATACTTGCTACTAACTCATCTATTTGTTGTTGTTAAACACATGCAAATATACCATAAACATTAATTATTCTTGCATAAAAAATGTTAGTGGACAAATTCGTAACAAAGACCACGTGTTTTTTGCATCTGTTAGCAGGTTACGGAGGATTTAACGAACAAGGTTATGGGCAATCAGGTTTGAAACCAACGCCGCCGCCGGTACCTTCGCCTCAGGGTGTAATGGGGCCTCCTGGTATTTCGGTACAACAACAGCTTATGCAATCCGTACGATCGCCACCGCCGATCCGGTCACCGCAACCAAACCCGTCGCCCCGACCAGTGCCGTCACCTCGTAACCAACCAGTTCCTTCACCGCGCGCTGGACCCGTACAATCGCCGCACCACCATCCACCGCACGGTACACCAACCCACTCGCCCGCGCATGAGCTTGGAGGACCTAGTGAAATGATGTTGTCCCAGCTCTCAGGCGGTACCGGCACGTCTTCGGGTCATCCGGCGGCGATGCCGCACCACCCATCCCCCGCGCCACCCCCTGCAAGCGGTGCCGAATCCAGTGAAGTGACTCCGATGACGCCGCAGGATCAACTTTCCAAATTCGTCGAAGGATTGTAGTGACTGTTAGTGCCCCCGTCATCGTCAGCATCGTCTTCGTCGTCGTCGTCATCCTCATCGTCGTCGTCGTCGTCGTTGTCGTCATCCTCGTCGTCATCCTCGTCGTCACCGTTTGTCGTGCGCGAAGAGTAGTCACCATTCTCGCCCTTTCTCATTCCCGAACACGATTGTGAAGAAGAAGGGGTGCCTTAGAGACTGGATTCGATTCCATGATTTAGGACTCTGCTAGGTCGGGACGGTATTGCGCACATCCTCGCGGGAGACGCGCTCGTTCACTTTGTTTTTCCTCCGAGCCAAGGTTCTGGGCGAAGCCGCCGGGCCGCCCTCTTTATATATAAATATATATATAAATATCGTTCAAAAGCGAGCAACGGAATGAAATTCGAACACGTATAAAACGATAACGCCGAAAATTTTCACTTCATTTGTCCCATGCGCGATAGATTAAGATGACCGGGAATATCACTCAAAGACTAAGATAAACGAAAGACTATATATTCCCGATATTGTCCCCCTCCCCTTTTCTTCCCACTCACTCCCTTACTGCTGTTCGTACAGGCTAAGTGAAATCGTACAAATGTGTTGTGTATACTTAATGTTAATATTAATAGTTCAAATATTACTGTAGCGAATATGCAGTTATTACCATTTTAATTATTAACGTGGCAAAGAGCAAGAGATTTTTGAGGATCGAGATATATGAACAACAATAATTCTTGTGTATGTAAGTAAGGTAATTATGTCAGGAGAAGCAGAAAGAAACAACATAGTAAGGCACATAATGACGAAGAAAACTATATAGTAACAGGTCCGTAATTAAAAATCGTTTTATGTAAGAACTCGTTTGTTAAAAGCGAACGCGACGGCTGCCGAGGCTGTATTTATCGAAATAAATTTTGCTATGCTCGGAGGACTGTCGTTTCGTAATGCATAGAACCTCTCTTGATACAGTGTATGAAAATGCAAAAGTATGTAATACAAAACGCAACGGTGTCTCAACCAAAAATATATTGCAGAAATGAAAATGATGAAACACATACAAAACACACATATACACACATACAACATACTACTATTTGCTAGAACGGATGAATTTATAAATCATGTTAATTTTGATGAAGAGTTTTTTGAATCGAAGGCCCTTCCCATGTACAGACCAATATTATTATAGCTATGTAACGTAGCCAATCGGGCCTTTCGTAATACTGTACATATTATACTATTATTATGGTAATAATAATTATTACTTTACTTGTCTAATATAAATTATATTGGTTATTATATTATTAATATTATTATTATTAATATTATATAAAGTCGAAAGAAAATATTGTAATTTTTGAAATATTGAGGTATGCGTTTACCGAGCTACTACGCAACTACGAAACGTGACTATGCCAGTGCTGTATCATAGTAAATGCTCTTTAATGTAATTTCTTTCTTCAACTTTTCTTGAATACCTGCTTAAACGTTAGTGCGGTGTAAAAATGTCGGAGTGTAATAAGATGCGTTGTGTGGTTATGAGGTAGCAACTAATAAACCGTAAATTGAATTATACCGATAATCAAGGTGTCTCTGGAATTTGTGTATAAAACGTGTCGCTAGCTGTGGGAAGTACAATTGAATCAAATCATTCGTCGACACGCGTTTGAAAGGAATACTTTGTACAGAAAGTACGCGACATACTTTATGTCTATGGAGTCTATCTTTATGTTAAATATTCGTTCTGTTCATACTTTTGTAACGATTTCGTTCCTTTACTTTTGCAAGATATATAAGTGAATTCGACGTATTTTGTAATAGAGACTGGATGGCCATTTTATAATATGGGTTATTAAATTAAATTAGAAATGGTCCGCGTAGTTTGCATGAGAATTTTACAGAAAGAACTGTGTACGAGCAAATGTGCGTGTTTAGTTTTCCATCAATCAGTGATCTTTTCTTTTACCATTGAGAAAAGGATAACTAGCACTTTGTATTTTACGAATGTTTTATAAAAAAATTTTTTTCTATAAATATGTCACGATATCTAAAATATATATTTTACAAGTAAATAATCTTTTATGATATTCTTCTTATTTGATCTTTACGTTTACTGTACAATAATGTACGATAATGATAAATTCAGAGTGAGAAGAGATACTGTTACACGCATTACAAAATTGTCTTCGAAATGTTGTCTGTGCAATGTTTCATCTGTAATAAAACATTTTCCTGTTTTTCTTAGAAACTTCTGTTGTGTTTTATTTTTTTTAACTCCGACATATTTTTTTACAGTAAATCACACTATCAAATAAGCATCTTACTTATCTGTATTATTACTGCATAAGCCAACAGTCCGAATAGAAATTAATGTCTGAAGTACCGGCTCCACATCGACCACTTTTTGTCAAACTTTTATATTAAACACAACCGTCTCGAGTTGGAAGCAAACTACACAGATATTTCAGAGACACTTTGCACATCGACGCGTTTATGTCAGCAGCGCAATTTAAGCGATTGACGTGTGAGTTTCCTGGACTCCCTAAAATCAAAGAACCGCGTACACTTGCGCATTTTCCCGTACCTTCTTCTTTTCCTTTTCGCATTGGGTCGGGGATGGAAATTCTAACAAAAAGTTTGAAACGCGATCCAGAGTACTTAGGCGTGCGTATCGAATTCACTCATGATTAGTTTTCTTACGATGCGAGGTGGATCTGTGGTAGAGACTGCGTAGTCACTCGTTTTACTTCTTGACGACCGGCGGAACCGTTCGAGTATCTCGATGTCCGTTCTTTTTTTAATTCACATGTTCAACTATCTTCCTTTTTGTTCCTTGTTCTAATTTTCCGTCATTGAGTTTCATGTTTTTTTCGTATGAGGATAAGTGAGAGAAATAAGAGTCGAGCGCTCACGTGAGCGCCGATCGAAAGAGCAGTAGCTTCTAAACGACGAACGGTAATCGAATCTAGATTAATGAATTGATGATTTTATTAGTGAATTTATTATAACGACGAACCCAAAAGTATTTGGCTTGGTATGGCTGTGTTTAGGGCAGTGTTGTAAATCCGAATGTAGCCTACCTCTCGTAGGTAGCGCGTTCAAAGTGCGAACATTCGACGCCACGCGTACCAACGATCGTTTCTTTATCGTCATGTAGAAAGTCAATCACGAGCACTTCCCTTTAGGAGTCGTCGACTGGTTCGTTTCAGCCATGAATATTTCACGCTTGTGTACGGTGGCAATATATCATTTCGTTCGCTACATGGTTTCGCAAGACAGACGTTTGCAGTCTCGATTACGTTAGTTTTCACATTTTTCGTTTCGGTTAGTATTTGAAAACTTACATGTTGTAATGACTAATCCCAAATACTGGAATTGTTATTCCTACACCAATATTTGGCGAAGCAATGGCAAAAGGTGCACTGCTCGTGCACCTTTTGCCATTTTTATTGGTCGTACGATTAATTTTAGTATTTGAGATTGATGTACAAATAGGAAAAGTTGCAATCGGTTTGGACACAGTTGTTACAGTTTGCCCGCTTTAACTTTTCCTACATTCATTTTAAGGCGAGTCTGGTACGCGGAGCGTTCGTAGCAATTTACTGTAATGTAACAAGAGGCGAATGATACAATTCTATAATATAAAATATATTATATAATCTGTTTTTTTATATTAATATTGATTGAATACATTGATATAGATTGCGGTCTATACGATAACGATAAAATATTAATTATTCTATAGGTAATAATAAACAAACAAAGCTAGGAAGTATAATGATAATTATTATTACAATTATTGGAATAACGAATATAAAGTACTACTTTTTATTATGAATTTTCGTAAATAGTGATTTAATTACCTAATTAAAATTTAATCAGACGGATATAACAACTTTATACCCACAAATCCACCTCGTTCCTACATCACTGATTATCATAAATTCACTACCTTGTGTGGACAAATTTCTCACGGGTTGTGCTGCTTAAATTGTACGACGCGCTGCCGACTTCGACCTACTTTTGCTTTTCGTCAGCACAGAATTAAAGATTTAATTGCCTCGGGTAACTTACCGTGTTTTTAACCAAACAAAAAAAGCACGTTTTTAACTCGGCCCAAACTTGTTTGTTTATTCATTTCTGACTCAGTACAAGATCTGAACAAAATAAACATTTTAGTACACATTTTTTCTTGTTTCAAAGTATTACATGTTTGTTTTTTAAGTTTTTTGTGAACTTGCTCCTACACATGTATGTTATACAAATATGTGTATTATAAGCCGGTAATTTTTCTAGGAATTAATGCGACGTAATTTATACATTTTTATTCTTCTGCAGTTCTTTGAGTTACTTATTGTTGTAGCGATTTTCAGTACTTTTAAGAAAAATTGAGAAATTTTTCCACTACTTTACATCTTATTTTCATTGAACGTGACTCAGTTTTAAAACATAACAATACTTAATCGTACATAAACGAAAAGTATAACATTTACACATTCAAAAATAATACTGCATCATGTAAAACGAATGAAACCAAGTTTTTACAAAGATATTTAAAGTTTAAGAAGATGTATGCGGAAAGAACCATCTTACATATTCAAGTACAACAAAGAATCGTTTTTGCATCGAATATCTAAAATTAAGCTATTTATTAATAAAATAAGTTTTCATTATACAACGTATCTTAAAGTTTTTTTTAACTGTAAATGCTTTTATTCTAAATCGAAATATCCTACTTTATTGTAATAAACAATATGGATAGTCAATAATTACAAATTTTATAGAAAAATTTTACTTGACAACTTTTCATTATCACCGCTGTTTCACGGAATTAATGAACTTCTCCAAACAAAGCAAGGGATACATACAAAATTCGGGGTAAGTACATTTTTCAGATATAATAATAATTATTCAAACATAAAATTAAATAGACTCCAAAAGAAGAATATACATTGATTTCAACGTTTTGTGACCAAGTAAAATATTTGTGAGACAGTTGCAAAGAATTCGTAGATATTTTTCATGGTAACCAATCCGACTACCTCCGTGCTACGAAATCGCTTAATATTATAATATTTGAATGTTTATCTCAAATTTTTATATATCCATAATAATCATTCATTTGCGAGTTCCAATAGAATCTCTGCCATAAAGTACATGTACGCACGTTCAACACATCAAGATAGATCGAAGAAAGTACGTGCAGCAACAACAGCTTTTAATAGAAGTACAAAATGGAATCGAAACCAATATGTACACATAAGCCAGCACAATTAATAAATTAAAATACTTATTCACATGACGGGTAAATTGCTGAATCATAAAAACCCTGCAACGTTTGCATAAAGTATGTTCTATTGCTGCATGGTTTGGAGGCGGTAATGCGTGAACGCGTTGCTGTCGTTGTAAACGTATGCGATCGTAATCAATTGCGTACACATGTATTGGGCATAGCGAGATAGCGATTGATGCTCCCGTCCCGCCGTTCCTCTTGTTCGTGTCAGTTCGTACAGATCGTGGAGCAGCACGCGTTAAAAAACGCGACAGGGACAGTGTAGTGGTGTCTAAAGGTTAGAGGAATGTGCTTTTCCAGTGTATTCGTGAGAAGACTGATCACCAGTGTGGCGTCCAAAAATAGATAGTTGGACGACGGCGGGTGTATTGTCCGTGTTGTTCGTCGTCCGTTGTTCGCGGTATGGTGGTTCCAGTAGCGGACTTTTTCTCTCGCAATGTGCACATAAGATACCGCGTGTTATATTGGAAGTGTCACAACAATGGACGTTCTAAAAACCACTCAGGAAGTCGTGCACGAAGGCTGGCTTATTAAATCGCCACCAACAAAATTATGGCGAGCGGTTAGTACATATTTTCTTTATTATTATTTTTTATTACTGTATTTTCGTCTTCGCATATCCGCGAGGTCAGTCTGTACGATACATTTTTGCTATTTCTTTCAATTGCTCCAGTACATTAATGTTTATATTAACCATAGTGTGATTCTAACCTATCATCATGCGTTCTAATTGTGTACCGTGATTTATACAGCGATGGAGAAAACGATGGTTCGCTTTACGCCACAGCGGAGAATTACCCGGACAATACTTCTTGGAGTATTATACCGACAGAAGGTGTAGAAAATTAAAAGGTCGCATCGATCTGGACCAGTGTGAACAGGTGAACACATTCATTAGTTCCAGATATTAAGTCTATGCAAAGAACTGTGAATGAGTCACGCATTTTTTAATATATACGTTTTCATGCAATACACAACTCTCAGTACCTATTAGAATCAAGTATAATGAACTTTGATCTTCCAGCAGTTATTATTTTCAAACATTCAATAATGCTTTCGTTAAATTAGAACAATTGTCAGTACTTATTCTTTAACAACATAATAAAATTATATAATAAGTTAGAAATGTCATTACATGTTTTTATTCTTTGTGTAAATATGTGAAATTTGATTTTAATTATAGGTAGGCTAATTATTTGTATATATATATTTTCAGGTTGATGCAGGCTTAAGATTTGAAAATCGCAAACAAAAATATCAATTTATGTTCAATGTTAAAACACCTAAGAGGATATATTATCTTGTAGCAGAAAATGAGGCTGATATGAATAAGTGGGTAGACGCTGTGTGCCAAGTTTGTGGTTTAAAGGCTTATACACAAGATGAGGAACAGCAGTGTCAAAGTACGTTTTCTTCCCATTAATCATGTATTATAAGTTTCAACTAAATATACAGTTTAAATCGCAAGGATCTCGACTTCTTTTTAATAGTGTTGTAACTAATTTCATACAGTGTTTCAATTTGAGGCACAAGAATCTCCTCCGATTTCACCCACTAGTACAATTTCTGGACCATACATTCCCATTAGTGAATGCATTTCGGGACGTCGTCCAAATGACACGATTTCACTCAACTCAACTCTTGGTCAAGGACAGGATCACTATGATGCTCCAAGACGATTAGCTCCATCACCACCCAGGTCGCCAACTACGACTGATGCAGAGAGTGTATTTACCGACGATGAGTGGTCTGCACCTGTACCTAGCGTAAATTGGGAGACTTTTCCATCAACTGGTAAGTAGTTTTAAAAGTCAAATATTGCAGATATTATATTACACTTTTTATTTTGTACTTTCTATTAGCATTACATATTTTACACAGTTAAATTATGCAACATTTATTCCATTCATCAGTATTACCATATTAAACCAGCAAATTCATGCTTTTTTTACAAAATGTTCTATGCAGATAATGAATGTTGTAAATATTCTGTAGGTGAGCCAAAACCAAATCGTAGTTCTGTAGAGGCGGAAATTGGTTCCTGGAGCGTGAGAAAGAGATTTGGGAAATTAAAAATTGCTGACTCAACAGCATCCCTTGCTGAAGATTTACCTGCTCCTCCAAGACCACCAAAACCACCACATATGTTGCCAGAAAATCCGGGCCATAATTACTTGAACTTAGATGGTGCTACAGAAAGTTCAAAGCCAACAACACCAGCTACTCCAGCTCCATCGACACCTGTAACAACTGTCATAACTGATGAGACATACGATTTCCCGCGATCTCACCAAGCTGGAATGATTCCCGATAGCAGTGCAGCAAAAGAAGGTCGTGGAAGGCATTGTTATACAAATGCTGCTCCATCTGCAGTTGATGATCGTATTTTTCGTTATGATTTTCATGACGACGAGCCTTCGAGTCCAAAGTCTGAAAGTTCGACAACAGCTACGTACTCTAACCTTCCAAGTCCCTTAGTTAAGGACGGTTCAACTTCTATGCCTACGACTATGGCACCACCGCCACCTATAGTTTATAGGTACAAATTTTCGCTTTTAATCTCAAAATTAAAGAAAATAATTGTATAATTTATATGTCTTATGTATACGTTATGTTTACAGAGAGCTCAAACCAGGAAGAAAAACGAGCGATTCACTTTCTATAATAAGCAACGAACCGTCACCAGGACCTACTGGATTGACAGTTGAAATGAGTTCAACTGAACATTCACCTGCAGAGCCACCAAGTATCAATAGAAAATTAAAACCACAACTGAATAAATCTCCTCACGAAGGTTTCTAATTATTTTTATGATCAGAAAATGAATGATTAAATTGATTATTAAATATTTTTATAAATCATATTTCTTTCTGATATTATTTGTATCGGTAAAATTTTGATTAAGAAGGTTAAAGTGACTTTTATGCTTATTTTTTATAGGACCACTCCAATTAGCTTCTCCACCTGGAAGAGGAAGAATGAGAGCTG
>JABFPT010000417.1:34675-44777 GCA_022817245.1 Nixonia krombeini | reverse complement strand
GTGGTAGAGTGTCCGCTTCGCATGCGGAAAGTCCTGGGTTCAAATCCCAGCTCCTCCAAATCAGTTTTTTTATTTTATCATAATGACTTTTAGTTATCATTCAAAATTATATATGTTGGTTAATTTACTTTTGTGTAACAATATTACAAATGTTATAATGAAATTGCACTCCAAAGCATTTTATTAATACAAATGTAATATAAACTTTACGGTAATAATGAAACAATTATCAATATAGATCCTATCATTAAATGTTATCTTTATTACTTAAAATAACATACATATTTTATAACACAGGGTATATATTAATTGGTACATGACATTGCAAAGATAGTGTCATAAAATTAGAATTTACTGAAAAATTAATTTTTATGTGGAGAATCATTAGATTACTGTTTTTTATTTATTAATAATGATAGTTACCGTAAATTAAAGTAATAAATAGTTATACTTGACTTTTAATCAGGTGACACTATTGCAACAATGGTGAAGTATTTCTTAAGCATGGACAAAAGTATAAAATGAAGAAAATACGTAAAAATAAATGTGAGATTTTTTTTTGTTATTACGTTCTTAATGAAGTGACATTTTTAATAAAATCATGTCTGTATATTCATCTCATGTTCTTTATTATTTGTGTCAATTTCAGAATTTATTACAACTACATGCCGTGGCTTCTCATAACGAAGATGTGAATTTTCAAGATTACTTGGAGACAGAATTCTTACAGGAGCAAGTAGATTCTATTAAAGAAATCGCTGATCATGTGACAAATCTGACCAGAGTTGGAGAAGGTCTCGGTGTTTATCTATTTGATCAAAAATTTAATGAATGATATCATCTCAAGGCAGAAAAGAATCATTAATATTTTAATGACATAACGAGTTCCAAAATCCTACTGCTTTTAAGCATTACTGTTTTATTTTTAGTGCAACTGAAATTTAACAATAGATTTACTGATTCTTAGACTAATAAGATAATTGAGAACAAAATTAAAAAGTTTAATAATTAATATATAAATAAGATATGAAATTAATCAATTATTGACTGTTATTTATTCAGTTGTATTTATATTTGTTTTTGATTCATCTCGTTACGGTGATGGAGTATAAAGTCGATAACATTAAGAAGAAGTATATTTTAAAGTTAGATTAATTGAAAACAGCTTTATGTCACACGTCTAGTCTCACTTCAAAAAGCAAAAAATCTTGTAGAGACAATTCTAGGAACATTACACTTTTAAATCTTGCAACGCTTATTTCATTTAACAGTAACTAACAATGTGGTATATAAAAATTAACATTGACAGTTTTATTAAAAATAATTGCAATGTAATAAATGGAAATGATGTGTTATGTAACTAAAAAGGTTTTGAAACTTGTTTATAGTGTAAATAGAAATGTATGCAAGCGACATGCCTTTTTGGTTACCTGATATTATGTCAGAACGTACTTACACATCTATAATAATGTCAATTATGAAAAATCTTCAAAATAATTAATACCTTCTCATATTCACAACGAGCTAAGGAATAATTAAATTATTATTTATTTAAATTATTCCACTCCTGGTTTAGCATATTTTAAAACGTATTAAGTATATTACATAATACACAAATGTATAGTTTTATTTGATAATTAATGTTCATTGTATTCAGAACATTTAAATAAACATTGGATATTCATTGAGTTATATTTAGAAAACTCTAATGTATAAACTATCATAATTTACTTCTATAATTCAACAATTTAAAAAGATTATCATTATTTAAATGTTCTTTATACGGTAGTTTTACACATTCGTTAACAATATTTTTCTTTAAGATATATATACTTATTTTAATACGATTATGTGTAAAGTTTAATAGGAAACGTAAACAATTTTGAAAATTTAACATGATAATTGAAGGTTATAAATAATAATATTTTCGTTAAGCTTTATACATTTGATTTTACTGTTAATATTGTACACGGTGTTTTACTAATGTTTCAAATATTAAAAATATATTCATAAATATTACTCTGTTCAAGTTATAATATGTGAAGAACAATTATGAACGTCTGAATGTTTAACATTTGTTGACATTTTCGCAGCAAAGAATAAATAAATTGTTTTGTTGATTACGCGCGTAATATATTTCTTATTTACACTTATATATTTTAATTATACCTTTTGTATATGCACAGAAAAAATATAGTTTTATAGTCAGAGAAAGTCTAGGTCGAAATACATTTCACGGCGAAACGAGTAAAGTTCAATATGATATAGTAATTTTTAGTTTGCATGATCAGAATGTGGTGGTCTTAAGACGTATCATAAGTACACATGATCGACATTATTGACGTAAATTTGATTATTTTAGTATTAAAAAATTGCCTATTTTTCAAAAACATTTAGTATTTTTCCACCTAAAGGTCATTTTATTTGTTTTTTTGTTAATATACATGTTTAACTCAAAATATGCTTCATTACTTGAATTATTTATATTTAATTTTTTATATTATTTTAACAGAATAATAGTGGATTAGAATAAGTAGTCATAAACATGATTTTTATACATTACTTTTAAGATTTTATGTATATTTGTAAATTATTTATTTGCAAAATTATGTTTAATATATTAATTATACAAATTTAGATGAATTTTATTTTAATTTTATATATTAATTGTAATACGAGACACTATTACAACAGTAAGTTATTTGCACAAAAATAACATTAAATTGAATTACACATAATTGAACTAAAAAGGTTAGTACACTATAAAAAATTTTTTAAACAGTGTAAATGTTAATTCAGAAAACTCAATAAGAACTTGAGATTTCCAGGTCATTTATCGTGTAAAAATTCGGTAAAGTAAATGAACAAAGTTAGTAAACATTTATTATTAGTAGTGAATTACTTAAACAAAGTGGGTAACTAACAGTCTTATTCTTTAAAAACAAAGAAACAATTAAAAATTACAGTAACATATAAATTAATAGTGTTACAAATCATACTATTAACATTACAATAGATTCCTTTCCAGTTTTTTGGCGATCTACTATTTACTTATTTATTATTTGTCACGGATATGACATATCTTGTTTCGTTAAAACGATATCTTTGCTAACACACGTTGTGGTAGGTCTTCGTAGGAGTGTTGTTGTTACACGTGTCCTCGTTCTCTCTTTCTCTCGAGCTTCTTCTTTTTTTTAGCTGAAAGTCGATGACTTTCGGCGAATTCGGAGTTGTAGTTTGGAAACCCCACTATAGCCGCTGTCACACGCACAAGAGTCTAATGTCTAATCTTGTGCAGTGGCCAGCAGCTGCATCAGGGCCCGATTCAAATGATTATCAAATGACCTTTTAAAGCTTCTTTATCTCCAACCATTTCTCCAGTAGTTATCATTAATTTTGATTATAAATATTCACCCTTCTTCTTATTCAACATACAGACATTTTGTCCTGTCTTATGGTAACAATGTCTTATAAAAGTAAAATAGTGGTACTAGTAATGATAGTATTTTGTGTCTGACCAAGTGAACAATATAATAAAGTTGCATTAGTGTCAAGGTACTTCCATCACTTACGCGTATATTTGTTCACACTTTTGCTTGAAATATTCATTATTTACCTTTTGCAAGTTCGACAAAAGCTTTTGGCTTTACATTCGTTTAATATGGACACAAATATAGATAAAGTGCAGATGAACCTTTGTTATAATTAATTTTTCAACAATTCAACAAATACAATTATCGAGAATGTTACGTTTATGATTATTCGTTTCTCAGATTTTCTACACAAGCGTTTATACTTGTAAGCAAAATAATACCACTCTCACATAATTTAATTCTTATGCATTATTTATGAACTTATATATCAAGCGGATTTCATTTTCGAATACATGTGAATTCAAAAGTATCCCTTTTGCTTAGGTAAGGATATTTAACGCTATTAAATTGCTCAATTGTTTCAATAATGATGAAAACGTGTTTCGTCCACGTGTCAAGGAGTTATATTGGCGTATCTATAGACGGATTGAGCCAAAGTTGTACGATGTGGAAAGAACAAGTGGAGCATGAACTACATACGTATAAGTTGTGGGGATTGAACATCTGGTATAGCTGTACTCAACTCGAATGCAAAATTCATTAACTTCGATCTTCCTAACTATACGCTTCGGTATTATTGCTTCTTTCTAGACGACAAACGGTTACTACAGGAACCTTCGATTTTACAACAAACACTTGCATTCTATTCAGGTTGTTCGCTATGTCGTATTTTGAACACCTACTACGAGATTCTATCTAGCCGATTTCCTATGTGCCAAATGTATGATATCTTTCCTGTAACTAAAAACGTTCCAAGTTCTTTTTTATAATTCAATAGATAATAGATTAATACATTTCAAGTTGAATAAAGACAATAGAAATGAAAAGAAGCTTTTATGTTGAGTTTAATTCAGCTTTTTCTCTTTACAATACCATGTGCAATATGAAATTTTACAATTTAATAGTCTAAAATATATCGAAACATTACGTCATTTCATTTAATAATACTTTTCATGCTTTTCTTTATGTTTGTTTAGACATTGTTATATTATTTTTCTAAGACATTCCACATTTTTTTTTATTTATATTTTCTATATGGAATTTATTTTTTAGAATCTTAAGTAAATTAAAAAAAAGGACGAAAAAAATATAAAAAATGCTATAAAAATTGGTTTTCTATATACGAATTTGTAAATATTTTTTTAGCACATATAAAAACAAATTACTATTTCGAATTCACGGTTTTTATTAAAATATCCGTCTTATATAAGCGTTGTAAGCTAACCGTTTCAATTAACCGTTGTTGACGGTGTTTGTAAGTTAGTCAACAAATTCTTCACTTTGTGAAACTTAAGCGGTGAAACGTAAGTTTTAATCACGGGAAAGTAATGATTTTCCTTATTAGAATTATCTACAGTGCAAGACATTATTGAAATGCGGAAAACAAAAATCGTTCTATAAGATTGCATATTTTCATACGAAATGGAGAATTATTCCGACATCGGTTCATTTCATATTCGGTTACCAAGTTTACATTACCAATTATAACCGCAGAATTAAGCGACGGAAATTCACCAGTGAATGTTTCAATGAACCGATAAAAATCATACGCACGTTTGACATACTTCATTTGTACATGCTCGTTGTTCTGCAATCAAAGACACACACGTTCTCCACGCGCGCACAGAAGACTTTCATTGTGTTTCCTTCTTGGCACTCACAGAATTTCGTAAAAAAAAAACACTTTTCGTACCTCCCCGTATGCCGTGAGAGGAATCAGAGTACAAATTAAGGGTGCGAATAAGCGAGCGGGAGTCATAAAATGTTCGTACATCGCACGTCGGAAATCTATACATTTAAACGTTTGACCGTTCGAGCACTACTGCCGACACTTTTATAGTTCACCCTCGGTTATATACCGGAAGCCCACGTGGTCATTTAATCCACCGACCAATGGCTCTCGATCTTCGGCACTATAGATCGTTTACATTATCGGCGCGAGACACGTGTTCTTTCGACAGGTGAAAATTTACTTTTTCGTAATTTATTCCAATTCGATCAATTCGATCGTTTCATCCGTCTGCTTATTCAAATCGTATTAACGATTCATGTGCTTCTCGAATCGTCTAAATGTTTCTGTTTTTCTATTAATTAATTAATCTTCCTATTTTTCATTTTCAATCTTGGTATCAGTTGAATTTATTTACGATTATTTGAAACAATGATTGTGATTTATCGAACACAACACATATATGAAAACACAAGTATTTGTGAATTTGAAGGTTCATAAATTTGATTGTGCGTTCGTACATACTCAAGGAGCATTCAATACAAATTTAGATGCTTTTTTCATGTTTTTTGCCATGTCAAAGATTCTTTTCTGCAACATTTTTTTTGCGTGTGTCAGATTTTTGTCGATTGCATAAACAGCGGGCGTTACATAAGCGTACCTTCCAGGGCGACCCTGCGGCCGTGTTTAATGATATTGTGAAGAGGCGAATCCTTAAAAACGCCAGGCCACGTACATGCCGATGTTGAGCAATCGCTTAACGTCGCTCGATAAATAGCGGGATTCAGTATTAGAGCGAGACCTAATTACGATGTTGATTTCGCGTACAATCGAATATATTGCGTGCCTCCCCAACATTTCGTTCTTACCTTCTGCGATTCATACATCCGCTCGTGTGACGGAGACACTTTCGTGGTGACGGAAGTGACTTGCCCGGTCCGTTACGATATCTTTGGGCTTTAGCCTCGGCTATATTTTCCATCCGTTTCATGTTCGCTGTATGTTACGGAAAACTTCCTAACACGACGGACCCCTTTGTAATTACATTCGGAACAACCTGCTGCTAATTGTGAAATGAATGATCGTTATTGTAAGCCATCGGTATGGGGAAGCAATTGATTATAACTTTTGCATCATGTTTGATAAAAAGTGTGAAAATCTAGGCGACCAGGCTGGGAATCAAGGTTGCGCTTAAAACGCGCACGAGTGTTGAGCAAATCGGGTCTTCGAGGCTGGTAATGAGGGGACACGTGTATGGATTGAATCTAATAAGAGAGGAATGTGGCTAGTCGCGGAAGAGAAGGGCGGCGAGGGAAGGAGGTGTGTGTGTGGAAGAGAAGGGGTAGCCGAACCCTCTTATCGTCCCCGGAACAGTCTCCTTATTCGTATAAGTGTAACGCTAGCCGAGTAAGCTCTCGAGCACTTGACGAGCTTCGGCTTAGAGCTCCCGCTTTGGGCTTCCCACCGCCTGTCTGCTCATACTCGGTTCTTCTCCACTGTCTGACTCGATACACGAGTATACTACTGCGTTATCATGAGAAATCTCTATCCTCGAGACGTAGCCGTTTAGAAACCACCACATTTTTCCCCATCTATTGCATCGGGTGATACAGATCCGAGCCCCATATCGAAACTTTGCTTCTTCGCACTTTCATGTTTGCTCGCCAAATCCACACAGACATTCTTCCGTGAATGTACGCGTGTTCGTGTGATTTCTCCACTGCTATTCATTTATTTCTGTCAATCAAATCATTTGAACCATGCAAAGAAACGAGATATCCGGTCTTTCCATGTTCTCATGTTTATTTGATGAACAAAACAGAATTATGGGTAAAAATTCATGTTGGTTTTGTCGTTTTCTGAAATATTGGTAAAACAATTGTTTCTGCTACAGCTCTCAAAACATTCAATTTCATGGTTCTCAGATTGATCGCTGGATCTCTATAAGCAGGCGTTAACTTGGATAACTTTGAAACTTACTTAAATTCGTCACTTTGTAATAGCCACCTCATACTTCAAAATCGTATTAAAATCCTCTCGACTCGACGGGAGTCAAGATTGAATCTTTCACAGAAAAGGAATGCCTTGAGTAGAAGCTTTCATGGAAACAAAATTTTTTATGAGTATATTATGTTTTCTTTGTTACTGCTTCGTTTATTGCATTTTACGTAACAATATTTGAGATTCCTACAGCTGTACAAAAATCCGAAATGCTCCTACAAAAATACTGACCAATATTTTCCATGTTAAATCAAGTACAATTTTTCCATTCCCTTCCTTATCTAACATTTTTAGTTATATGATAATATTTAATTATATAATATAATTGTTTGTTTGTAACAAATAATTGAAAATAACACTGAATTAACTTGTTATTCATTAGGTAACGGTATTATATATGGATTGGTGTTCAAGTTTCAAACAATTTGAAATCTGTAGTATGTAGAGCGCAAAAACCTTAAAAGTGACTCGTGACTCTTATGTCTCACTTATTCGACTTTCCTCTGTGCATATACATTACTTTACCTTTTTTCCTATAATATATGTTACTCACAACTGAGAAGTTAGAATTAATGAAACACATAATGATAAATGTACATAATTAGTAATACTTTTGATAATTAAACAAAATTATCAAAAACCAAAAATTAATCTTACAATGTACATGCATGTATATATACTTTGGTACGTTCTATATAAATTGTAAAAAAACATATAATACTATGTATACATACATATATACTCATTATATAGTATCTGATTAAATAATTCACATTAACTTCTTCACTTGAACTTGATTACTTCCTTCCATCCGTGATTATTGTTTTTTCTCGTTTCTTCATAACCCCAATAAATAGACTCGTACCGTTGATTATATAGGTAACCACCTTAAGTTTATGTCATATTTCATATCGCAATTATATAATGAAATAAGACAGAAACATAAGACAGCTTGCCTATTGTTTACTTCTATTCTTCCTCCTCTTCTTACTCTTCCTCTTATTCTTTTTCCTTGACTCTTTCATTTTTCCTGGTTTGCTGCCCTTCCAAGTCTTAAAAAACGTATGTTTGCATTAAATATTACTATTCTATATGCTGCTTTAAGTGCGATGTTCACTACATCTCGTAACAATAGATATCCCTATAAAGAATATTTTTATTGATAAAAATTTAAATATGGTTATGAAATGATTAAGTACGTAATATTTGATGTCACATTAATTTCCTATGTATATTTCCTGAAGACGTAACATTTGATTTGAATCATTTATATCGTAAAAATATTCTTTACTAAAAGAACTCAATACATATGTCACAAATGGAATTACGAATCACCTACAAATAAGTATTAATAGTATAGCTTACGACTCTAGATAAAGTCGGACTATGTAAGACTGGTAATTATTGGAAAGTGGGACATTTACTCAAACTTAAATTTATTTTACCCTGGACATAACGTTACTTTTGGATTTTCCTTGAAATAAGTTATTTTCATTAACAATTTAATTGCCTTTTATGAAAATTGTATTAATACTTTGAACAGCGTGATAACAGAATAAGGCATTATTTTTTCTAATGCAAAATGTCATAGATACATGACATAATGAATCCTCTGTATAGAATTAATTACGACGCGCTGTATTTACACAAAGAGATATTAAAAATGATAATAACATTTCAAATTTTAGTTTAAAATGTTTTTTCATTGAGTTCACTGCAGACAAACAAATTCTAATACTATATGTCTTGACATAGTTATTGTCATTACTGAAATGCAGATACGAATAATGAATGTGTTATAAATGTGTTAAATTAATTATATATAAACCAATTTGTTATATAATGCAGTATCTGAGTAGTACTTTACGCTCCATCAGATTGGTGTACTATAGCAAAGGTGATTTTTTAAGTTGCGTAGAATAAAGGGTGTAAAATATACGATACGATAATCAGATTCGAAACCATATTTTTATTGTAGTTATTAACCTGAAATATCATTAAGCGACATTCATTAATGAAGATAGTGTAAAATAAATCAAGGAAGGACCAACATGAAACTGAATGATATGCAATTTTCTTAATACAACGCACATATGTTACAAGACAAGAAAAATGACTGTATTACTCTGACGGTTTTACTAGTACACGCATTGTTGAAATCAGTGGTAATTCGTTGTTTCAAAACGTCAATGTTTCGACGCTTCAAAAAGTAATATTTGACACTAGCCGAAGTGTACATGTAATACACATAAGCTGGTATTCTTCGTGTGAAAGCCTGACACAGGTAGATACAGATATAGAGTTCCACGGGAAGCCTTAAATCTGTCGGAGGTAAACTGGATTAATCCCAGCTATCCTCAGGGAAGCCTCGCCAGTCTCATTGGCGTGGAATGAAAGGAGTGTTTAACAGTTGATAACCAGTTTCGCAATTATTATATCACGATATGTTTAAAGTGCAGAAGCGCTGCTACTGGTTTATCTATAACCTTATATGAAAATGTAATCACTGAACACTAAGAAGCTGGAAATATTTATTACTTATTCGGAATCACTTCTGGAAAATACAAGATGTCAAGAAATTCGCCTTTAAAATATGTGAAATCAAACTATCAGTTTCTTTTATTATAAATGGTTATATATTCAGTAAATAATTATAAGTTATTTGAATACAGGAAAGATTACATTTTTATAGAATTATTATAACGTTCTACTTTTAGTTACACAAGTATAATTAAAAATTAACTTACCGTTGAATAAGTTATTGATGTAAACTAATTAT